>JARACY010002526.1:0-41865 GCA_029255725.1 Scrobipalpa atriplicella
ACGTGAAAACTTTCGCATTTTCCAGAGATTTGTTGTGGAGAAGTTCCATTTTAGCGTGATGATGGGACGGGAAGAGACCGGTGTGTAGAGAGTCGTTGGCGTGCATCTCAACGGAAAGTCTACCGGGGAAAAGCGCCGGCCAGTCGACTAGAGAGCATGCCGAGGGCTGCGCTGTTAAATTTGCTACTGAATCTTTGGTATCTCCTAACGTCAATGATATGTTTGAGTATCCCGCACAGACGTGAAGCGTCTCTCCAGTACCGTTCCAGTACTGCGGTATATGCAGCCAGCCCCTCAGCCTGGCTTCGCTGGGCCCACTGAAGATATGGCTGCTTCCTCCTCCGGTTCCCCAGTCTACAGTCGTCGCATTCACCACGGACACACCATCAGGATGGTTCCAGTCAGCTGGTTGTTGGTATCGAAGAAATGTCAAGCCCGGTCTTTTGTCCAAAATTTTGCATTCTTCGGGAGTAGTCACTTCAGTTCCTATAGCGCCCCACCAGCCCGGGTTTTCAGAAGGAGTGTCTTCGCCACATACTCCGTAGTTATCTGTAAAATGTTCTCAATTATTACCAAAACTCTATGGATGTCTAAATCTAAGAATAAAACATAGAAGAAAAACATACCGTCTTTATGATGGCACCTCGCATTCTGCACACACCAGCTGCACTGATACAAGCCCAGCTTAGTACTGACGGAAGGCAAGGCCGCCCTGGAGTCGTTGGCTTTGAGCGGCGGGCCGTGTATGAGGCACGAGTGGCAGTCGCCCAGCGCCGGGCAAATGCCGCCGCAGCGAATCGATTGCAGGTTCGTCGTACAGTTCGAGCCTATTGTCCGCCCGTAACACGTCTGCCGACAATCCAGTGAAACGAATCGTTATGATTTTGGATGCTCTGTTGTGCTGGAACGAATTGCTTGTGGGGAAGGTTATATTTAAATGGATTAGCAAAAGTATGCTGGTGAACTTTGATACTCCAATGACTTGAATATAACATCGCTGAAATGGATTAGTCTAACACATGGCATACCATTGCCGCGTTTTGAAAGGTAAAGGAATGGCAGAAATATTAAAAAAAAAAAAAAAAAAAAAACCAGGAAATGTTGTCTTGGAGGTAATAGAGATGATGATGCTGACCTCATTCGCAGAATACAAGCCGCACTCGGGGTCGGCGAGGCACTCTGGCTGCGTCTTGTGTTTGGGGCACGCCGACTCAGGGTCGCTGGTACTGATCCCGGCCTGCCAGTTCGGCGCCATGTACTCTACAACTGTAATAATGATGCTAACCTCATCCGCAGAACACCAGCCGCACTCGGGGTCGGCGAGGCACTCTGGCTGCGTGCTGTGTTTGGGGCACGCCGACTCAGGGTCGCTGGTACTGATCCCGGCCTGCCAGCTCGGCACCACGTACGCTAGGAGATCGCCTGCGACAAACGGACAAGCGAGATAAATAGTTTGTTTGGGAATAGATTACAGTTCTCTCGAATTTGCAGGTAGATGAAGGCTAAAAGCCACATTGCAGTTTGGTTATTAAACCAAGTTATTGTTTACAAAACATGGGAAAACAAAAAGGATGCTATTTTCAACATAATAGGTGCAAGCCTGCCTAGCGAAGTACCATTTCTGCGCCTGGTTCACTAGTGTCGAGTGCGTCTCTTATGGTATTGACCGCTTACCATAAGGCGGCCCCTAAGCGTAGTTGCTGCTGTTTGGTTTTAAAAAATCAAACGTCATTCGCAGTTAACTATGCGTAGAAGATATACTCTGAATACTCGCACTATTATCTCTGATTCTACTGTAAGATCTATATAATTAAAAGAATCGCACGGAGAATCGCAATAATTATTTTTGCAATTGACAATGCTCAAACACCTGTGCTAATTTATATTGTTTTCCAAGGTGCCATTATTGTTATCCATTGTGCGAGGCAAGTTATTGATTTATTCGTTTAGACTGTCTAGAGAAGTCGTGTGACATCGCTTACCTTTCAAGGACAGAAATTAAGTCCTGCATATTTTAAGAAACTTATTAAAACATGTCCGATCTATAGATCTAGGTGAAAAAGAATGTTTATGCTTGTTTAAAAAGTTATTTGAGTAAAGTTACGGTAAGTTAGGTTTTCATTCCCAAAAATTACAATATAACATTAGTAAACATTGCTATCGATTCGTGCAGGGCACAACTTAACTAAATCTCGACTCTCTCATGATAGAAAATGACAGGTGTAGACTTATATTAGTTAAGTCGTGATTTTTGCAACTACGAATTGCTGCCATCGGCTAATTATAACATAAGTAAATATAAGCTAATTATAACATTTACTAAAGATTAAATAAAATGTGATATTAAAAGGAGCATACCGTTAACATTCCCGTGGTATCCACCAGCTATCAACAAAGTAGACGGCGGTCTCAAGGCGGCTGCGTGCGCAAACACCCCCTGTTTCTTGGGGTAGAACTTCCTGGTCTTGCCCAGCACATCTAGCGGGATCCAGGAGTGGCAGCCCAGGTGGTAGATGTACATCTGCCCATCGTAGCAGATCTCTTCGCGGTTGTGGCGGTGGGAATAACCGCCGAATACTATTAGGTAGTTTCCTAAAAGTAATTACGGTAATAAGTATCCACAGTAAGGAGTTAAAGTGTGATGTAAATGTTCGAAATTAAAATAAATCAGAGAGTATCTAAAACCATGTCTGAAATCTTAGTAAAATTCCTATTTAATTAAACTTTTCTAGTAATTTGAAATATTATTTCAAAACTGAGTAAATATAATTTAAAGCATAAGTTAGGTACTAGTATCGAAGGTAGTCTTAATGTTAACGTGTGAAGCGGTCATACAATCAGTTCAAAATATTACCAATGATCGTAGACGTGTGGAAAGCGCGCTCCCTCGGGACGTATGTGTCACGTAAATGTGCCCGTGGGTAATGGATCTCACTCCACTGCTTGTAGTCTATGTCAAACGCGAACATCCTGTCAGAGAGCTTCGAGAACCTGTTTACAAATAGTAAATAACGTAAGTAATGTTAGACTGCACCAAGGTCAAGATTTAGCGGCTATAATGACGTCGTACGTGATACTACTTTACTATATAAAATTTATTTTAGGATTGAAATAACAATATGTTAGGGAAATTATGCTAAAGCTAAGCATCTTGTATTGTGGCCTAACAATTTTATTCTATGTCTTTTTATTAGGCCCGACCAGATGATATTTATGCATTTGTGATTACGGTGATACTGCATGAAAAACTATTTTCTCACAGATTCAAGTTGATTTACAAGGAAAACAAAGAAATCTAATGGAACAGACTCGATTGCATTAATGAGTGAATTACGCAAATTGTGATATATATTAAGATGTCGTCAGTAGATCTATCTAATATATTGTTGAAGTTATTTTCTGCTGCATCATATGATGCAGTCTAGTATATACTCTAGTATCTACTAGAGGTTTCAAATACCAATGTAGTGACATGCTTAACTTTCAAACTGTGACTATGACATCGTTTTAAGAGCTCTTTGCCAGGTCTCTTGTGTGTACGTCACTAAGGTTTGAGCTAGTTACCTCGCGACGCTAGCCACGACGCCCCCATACACGAGGATAGAGTTGGAGTGCGGATGGAACACGGCGGTGTGCGCCACCACTCGCACGTCCAGCTCTTTGCCGCCGCGCACTTGCACACGCTCCCAGGTCTCTGTGCTTACGTCGCTAAGCTTTATTTTGTACATGCTGAAAAAAATACATCAACTATAACGCTCTAGGAAGAAATAATATAAAGACAAATGAGATTTTTCAAGATTCCCACCTGGATGAAAACTCGCCATCAACTGTACTCCCGCCAAAAAGGTATAACTCATCTCTCACAGCCGTTAAAGTATGCCTCGTCAGTCCAGGCGGGGTAAACGTAGAGTTCACAGCCCTCAGTGTCCAAATATTCGATATGACGTCATAGAGCCAGAGTTCTGAAGACAAACTTCCATCCGAAAGTTTCCCACCAAATAGAACAAATCCGTTTCCATATGCGCAAGCCGCGTGGCCGTACCTCGGCTCCGGCTTCGACAGATTAGACCTCATCACAGAACTAAACATTTCTGGTCGATCAGTAAAATGCAGATAACTTTCAGAGTATGGCGTCGGAGAATGTGTATAAATAAGTGGTAATGTCGTTCTGTCATGGTGTGAAAATGAATTTAATAATATGTTGAATATTGAGCTCCTATTTCCTATAGGCCAGTTGCCATCACCCTGTAAAGAAATTAAAACATTACCATTTAAAGTGCCTAAAAACTCATAAATTATAATATATTCAAATTCGCTTAGCATATTTCGTTCAAAATATTATAGTATTAATATAGTTACTCTGTGATATTATCAATAACTCGCTTGACGAAATTAAGTATGACCTTAAATTCCGCGTATCTTAAAAACTATATTCATATCCGATTAAGGCCGTACCGCGTACAATAGGAAGCAAGATCGCATAACCTCGGATCGGTGTTGAGCAGAGAGAGCATAAAAACAACCTACGACACTGCAATTATTGCCAGTCCTTGATATCTGCACTCTGAGCGGTGCACACTGCTATGATTCAACCAATTATCTTATATGTTTTAAATTGAGTTAAGGTTTGTCATTCTCAATTGGAATCACGCTTTTAACAGCGATCTGAAATTTTTACACTTTAACAGAATCTGTGTTATGAGGCCTTTGATTTAATTCCAACTTGCTTTTATAGTAATTTTTTTTTTTAGGTTCTAGAAATTCTTGTACTTATGGGTACTTATTGTTTAGTGTTTGTGAGCAATCATTTAAAGCATAATTAAGTTATTAATTACTATAGCTTTAATAGTCAGAACTTAATAATGTTCTTTCTCATTAATTATTGTACAGATTGTACATAATAAACAATAATGAATGTTTACCTTGGTAAACAGGCTGAGGACTGACTTGTCGATTTCCTCACTAGTTGGGAGGCGACGTAAAACCTTCCCATTTTCATCATACCAGCGACTTGTTGAAAACCTAAAATAGTCATAAGAACATTTAAAACAAATAAATTAAAAATACATTAAAAAGATCTATTTTATTTAAGTATGTTTGTACACAAAGTTAAAATACAGAATTACATTAAAAATAAAATGTTTAACCTAAAAAAAAGTTTAATTTAAAATGTTTTCTATTATAAACACAGAACCCTAATGATTGGAAAACATAATATTGCCTCAAATATTTACTCAAATAATTTCTTGATGATATAACGTAGTATTAATATAGTTACTCTGTGATATAATTAACTAAATAATTATCTCATGCTGCAAAATACTAGTAAATTCTAAACAACTATTATAATAATAAATCTTAACAAAGTATTTATAAGCAAGTTTTTTTCCAGAAATACAAGGCCTACATTGTACTTGTATATCTAATTAATTTCTACATTATTATTTATTATTAAATATTGCAATTACCATAGAAAAATATATTGGGCTCAAGCTCATGGTAAAATTCACTAAAGCTTATTGTTAAAATTGTTTGAAGCTGGTTGTAAGTTTATTTACACTTTGAAAAATCTGGTACGGGTAGAAATTTCTAAGTAAATAGGAAAATATCCAATGTTTAAGAGAAATTTTAATTATTTTAATAATTTTAAATATTATTATATATCAGAAATATGGATAACTCAATATTTCTAACTTGTGATAATATTGATAACTCACCTATAAATTTCCAGTAAACCTAATACTTTATTCAGATCATAACCTCCAAATACATATAGAGAGTCGGTGTGATTGACATAAACTGCAGTGTGAGCTGCCCGCCTCGTCATTCCACTCTCGGAGTGAGACAGCCAGTGCCAGCTGTTGCCCTCCTTGTCATTGGTTTTCAGCGAACATGACTCACCAGAATACCTAAAATTTATTCAAATATCTTAAAAGTCAAGCATATACACAACATAATATATTATCTCCAATGTAAGTTTCAAAATCATTGACATCTGAATTGTAAATACCAATTCTTGTTATGTTAATTATGTTTAAAAACTGAGTAATTTTAAGGAAATTTATGCAGCAAAAAGTCATTAAGCACTGTGATTTTGAATAAGTACCCTTTTTTGCAAGAACACCCATCTCCCTTGCACTGTCCATTGCCCGAGCAGCCACTTGGACACTGCTCTATGCTGCAGTCGGAGCCAATCCATTTGCCCCAACAAATACACTTATTGGACATACACTCCCCTCTTTCTGTGCAGTTGTTGGGACAGTTATGGACGGCATAAGTGGCACGGAAACCATCCAAAACATAATTTGTATCACTGTATAGTAAAATTAACATCTGCAAGAAAAAAAAACAGTTTAAACAGACACTTTCAATATATATTCAATAAATTCAAATACTTACTGTTATATACTTACATATCCACTAGAAGCTGTGACATTCTGGGGATCAGTTTTCCCACTGAAACTCCCCAACAATGGAGCATCAAAAGAATCTCCATCATAAACAAACACATAGTCATAGGAACATTCTGTACCCATGCGGATGAAGCTCAGGGTAATGTACTGGCTTTTGTTAGCAGCTTTGATGAGCCATTCACAGTGGGAATCCTAGAAAAGAGCTTGTTATTAGTACATGGAAGTTTGTCAAGACCTAAGTGATTGTTATTGGGAGATAAAAGGTGTTGTACTGACTTGTGTGTAATTCGAGTTACTGGGTCCATCGGTGATGATTCCGCTGGGCTCGGTGAAGACTCTGCGCGTCTTGTCGCAGGGCGCCGTGGACGCGGCGCACAGCACGGCCAGGCAGGTCCAGCTGAGGACTACTAAACCTGCTCCTTTCTCCCGAATACGTGGGTAAATCATGCCTCTTCTGATTTGCAGTAAGACATAAGTCAAATAAAAAAGCCATATAATCGTGAATTCGCAACTAATATCACTAAAATGTAAAATAAACAACACTCATTTGAGTTAATAGATGACATCTACTTCAAGGCTAACCACTTTACATGAATAATGCCACACTGATTCGAGAAACTTTTGCACCGATTGCGAAGACGTATTGCTGAGCCACTGTATTTGTATTCAATCTTCAGTATTAATGCATTGGTAATACTTTCTAACGAGTTTTTCTTACAAACAAACAATTCACAAACCCATCACACAGGCATATTTTGACAATTTCACTGACAGACGGACGGACGACGGTCTTGACGTTTCGTTTTTTTTTTAACGCAAGAAGCTATAGCTTACATATGCCATACAGCCTAGATAAAAAAGTGTGCATGTCAATGGACTGACTCAAACCCCACAATGGATTTGAGTTTGAGGTCACAGACAGAACGAATATTACGAAATAGAATTGATTATTGTACAGCTTATTGACTCCTATAGATTATGATGGCTTCTCACGAGTCGATCGACCCGATGAACCCTGGTATCAGAGTTTAAAACTACCTAATAGCACAGCTAATAGGCCTCTGACATGGTTTCTGTAACGACCACCATCAAAGACAGCGACCAGGATCGACGGCTTAACGTGCCCTCCGAAGCACGGAAGCCTTTTTCTTTTCAGACAATCGGGTGATTCAGCCTGCAATGTTCAAACTGGGGAAAAGTGATAAATTAACTATATCAACTTTGCATTCCCCCTGGCAATCGAGCCCAGGACCTCCGGATCGAGAGCCCATGGCTCAGACCACTAGACCACGGAGGTAGTTTTATCATAAAATTTTGTTTGAAGTTTTTTTTTTTTTTAAGTAAAACTTGTTCAGTTTTTCTTAGCCATAGTTCGTCCATGACCGACGCCTCAACGTGCTCTCCGAAGCACGGAATCGTGTCGTGTTTTCGTGTCCCCACAGCCGAATAAATCCCACGAGACGATCTCTGGACCTCAAGCGCACGTTGGTCAAATGGTTAGTGCTTATTCATCCCGATAATGAATGGGTGACCGGTAGGTGGTAGTATAAACACTCGAGTGTTTCCGAGCTTCGGAAGGCACATTAAGTCTTTGGGTCCCAGTTAATATCATAGATATATCGTAGATTGGGTATGTTTTCCCTTCTGGGTTGCGGAGGTCAGGCAGAATGGAAGTCGCTCTGTGTAAAAACCAGTACCCTCGTTCAATCCCATAGATTAGGTAGCCGACCCCGTGAGATACGGGACAAGGCAAGGGGATGATGAGACGATCTCTGGACCTAGTGGAGTGTCTTTAGTGGGAATTCCAGTGTCTTCGAGGGTTCAAGTGAACTTCTACGTTACTTATCTCGCCTAGCGTCAAGACAAGACCTGAAGACCAAATGAAGCCTCAACTACATCTGAACTTCAATTTGGCATCTAGAGCCTAATGTACGCCAAGTATCATAGAAAAGTTTTCACCGGTACTTATAGCTTTGCATACATTGCTTGCATATACAGGGGGACACTATTCTATTGCACCTTGATACGGTACTAAGGCTCGTATTATGTATGGATTTGACAGGTCGTTTTGTACTGAAATGACATTTCTGATACGAACTCAAACTCGCTGTCACACTTGAGAGCTGATTATAAATACGGGCCTAAGAAGTAGGGTCTATCGATTGGGCGCTCTGCTGACTTGGCATTCAGCTCAGTCAAACTCGTCTTGTTACACAAGTTTCATTTTCTGCTTGTACTACAACTTCTACAACTATTTAAGGTAACACGACATGGTGTTAAGAATTTAGTATCCTGTATAATATTACCCAGCTATTTAAAACAAAAGGGCTCGTCTATCCCGGCAGGAGGCGCGAGGGCCTATCGATCGCGCACTCTGCTGACTCGGCACTCAGCTCAGCCGAACTCGGCGGGTCACCGGCACGATCATATCTCTGCGAGCCATCTGCGAGAAGAGAGGTGGAGAGGTGTAGCTGTATATTCGGTACACATGGTTTAATGTTTCGTACAAAAAGTAGTAGGTAGTACCTACCTATACCTAGTCGCCTGATAGTGATCAAACAATTTCGGTTTACATCCAACGTACATACGTAGGTAAAGTCACGCCTTTATCGCTTACGAAGTAGGCTGAGCGTAAAGCGCCTCGTAAACGGCGCCACGTCTGTCAAAAATTGAAGGTAATTTTAGATTGTATTGTGTATTGCTGTAGTGACAGGTTGTCAGCTCATTGCCTAACTTACAATACAATACACTGTACCTAACCCTCGAATCCCTTTTGCTGACTTCCACAGCATGCCCGGGAGGAAGGGCAGCTGGAACATTCTATGTTTTTCTATTGCTTCCAGTTCAGTAAGGTACAACTTCGATTTATGTTTTGGGATATACAAAATAACATTGCGCTACATGAGTCATAAAAGAACGTATAAAGAACTCCGAAGTATGAGGCCTGCATAGTAGAAGAAGTCGCTATAGCGGGCGCTGGGAGCCAGCGCCTTCTTCTATTCTGTGTGCATGCACAAATTAAAATAAGTAGCTGGTGCTCAACTCCCAGCGTCTTTTTCTATTTTGTCACAGCATTCGCCAGAAGATGGTAAAAAGGAAACCAACATGCCATTATTAACACATTTCTTCGTGCCTGCCTTAATTTCTTTTAAAAATGCATCACTTATATATCTAATCTAGTGAATCATAAGTCATAAGTTCATAACAGACTATACCTAAGTATTAGCTCGTTACCAAATCACTAACAGATTCTACCATAGGGACGATGAAGCGACGTCATCTTCATTAACAATTTATCATTCTTAAACATTTCCACTCGACGATTGACTTGCTAAGCTGCAGCTCATCACGGAGGCGTGTTCCATATTTTATCGCGATGGAAATTAATAAATCATTAAGAGCATGTAGGTGAGAGCCGGTGGAGCCAAGTCGAGGGCTGTTGAAGTTTTTTCACGCGGAATCGAGTGATAACCGCTAATGACGCGGCCCTGTGCTCGAACCGCCGACTCATCCGGACTAAATTAAATTAAACGATGTCATTATGAGAGCTGCGCCTTAAGAGTTAGAATGTCTGCTTGGAGTGAGATTGTTATTTATTTTTTTATATTTCCACTGAAAAGTAGAGCTCACGTACCTATCGCTCTACCAACAGGGTCCATCGGGTTGTTTGTCAATTCGGCAATCCCGAGTGAGATAATATAAGAAAACCCGTCACAAATAAAAAAATACTGTATCATATTATTTATCTGCAACCCCTATCAGTTTGTGTGACTATCAATTTGTTTTGTAGAAAGCTGTCCCGGTGTAGGACCTAGTTACCTACTCGCTTGCAGTGAAAAGAGAACATGCGATGGTTGTACTAATGTTTAATACTTTATGTATGTACGGTATTTATGATATGATGGTCCTAATATATCCTCTGGCTCTGGCCTAAAAATCGTGATATTTTTTTTACCTTTCATATGGAACACGTGTTCTTGGATATCCTGAGACTTGCGAGCGTGCGTGCCGGCACATCCTCAGCATGAATTTATTTAGCATGCAAATGAACTGCCCGCTGCCCGACGCTCATTTTTTGCAACAACAAATATTGTCTCCTGTGTTTGCTTTCCCGCCATTTCCACTCACGCCGGTGAGTCTCTACGTGTGTTCTCATTCCGTTTCGCCCTAACTCTTCCCTAATCTCCGACGTACAGGCTTTTTGTGAGCGTAATATAGCAGGGAATTATCGAATCCATTTGGAATTGAAAAATATTAGGATTTTGGTGTTTAGAATCGTCGGAAAGAAAATACTCAAGTCAACAGAAATTTTCAGGATATCACACACAACCTTAATGTAACGTAATATCGCTATAGCGTCACGTAACGAAACTCTATATCTAGAACTGTCGGAAAAGTTTTCAGGTCTATAAAGAGCTATTATTGTTATAGTTGTCGTAATAAGCCGAAAGAGATCTCCTCTTCTTGAACCGAACATCGCCAAAGGCCATTAGCTAACGACATGTCAATGTCTTGCGGGAGCGTAACGTGCGCGCGACGTTTAGCACTGCCACAACTGCCCCCGGGCGCATCTCCATACAAATGGCACATTACTGCCCCACGGACCACCACCGGACCGCCGGACGCACCTTATCGCGTCCACAACTTCAACTATATTTGTTCTGCGCTGGATTACCACAGATTTACCACGGTCTCCGCCGTTAACGACCGATTAGCCGTCCTCTGCAAAGAGTATTCCAATTTAATGTGACCCGCTCTTTTAAAATTATGTTCATACCAGTTTAGAGAGAGAACATGCTCCAACCAAAGCAATGTTCAGTTCAAACCTTTTTTCTTCCCTTACATATTTTGTTTAACTGGCCGCTACGCGTAAAAATAATCAGGAACAGGCACAATGTGGCACAAAGTATCACTAGTGCCATAAAACAAAAAAAAAAACATTTATCGAAAAAAAAAATTATGGCTTTTCTTTTTAAGAATAAAAGACTTTTAGCCAGGTTGTTTATTGACAGTCAAACATAAACATAGAAAAACTTTTTTAAGAGTTTTCTTTTTAACAGGAATAAGCGCTCGTTGGTCATTCATTCCGATAACGAATGTTAAGCAACCATCGCCGTGGCCAGGCCATGGATGGGTGGCCGTTAGTGGTATAACAACTCGAGCGTTTCCGTGCCATTGGTCCCGGTTAATATAGTAGATATTAATCGTTAAAGTTGGCTACTAACCTGGCAAAAGCCTAACCTAGGATTGGGTCTGGTTTCCCTTATGGGTTACGCAGGCCAGATGGCAGTCGCTCTGTGTAAAAACCAGTGCCTCTCGTTCAATCCCCTAGATTAGGTAAAATCCCCTAGAATAAAAACTCCTTCTACGTTACTTGTTATAAATAGTTAACTGGCCGCTACCTGTGAAAAATATTCAAGAAAACGCCATTTACAAAAAAAGAAAATTTCGGTTTTTCTTTTTATGATTATGTGGCTCTACAATCATAATTTTTCGTAGATTTTCAGCCGGAACCGGAATGTCAAATATAGAAAACTTTTTGAAGATTTTTTTTTGATAGGTATAAAGGAGGTTTGTCTGTGAAGTACCAAGTACCTAAGTATATCTGGCTGCTATGCGTGAAAAAAATCTGAAAAATGCCATTTATCGAAAAAGAAAATTCTGTATTTATTTTTCTTAGATTAAATGGCTCTCAAACATTATTTTTCGTAGACTGTCAGGTTGATTCTCATTGACATATAAAAACTTTTTGAAAAGGTTAGCTCATTTCATTGTTCCTCATATTTTGGTTGATGGTTTGCGGTTTGCAAATATTTTTGATAACTTTGACTACTATTTTCTAAATACTGTACTAACAAATGGCAGGGCATGGCGGGAGGCGCCGAAGACGGTCGTCCTACAAACAGTGCGCGATAACGGCGCGCGATAAATCAGGCCTGTCAATGCGGGGCGGCCCCACGCGACTCGCGCGCTGATTTGTCGCGTCCACTGCGCGAATTTAGGACTGCTAGTGATTACACATGTCTATTATTTATCGATATGCTACATCCATGAAGAATCCGCTCATGCGCCCGCAAATTAACGGATGTTGATTTTTGTGAGACTGCGATAGCTCTACCATATATAACTATACACAATGTGCACTGCACATACTACTCTATAAACATTCGATACGCTGTAAACATTCGAAATTAAAAAACATTTATACCTGATTGGGTAGTTTTAATCATAATAATTGCAACCTTGACCTAATTAATTTCTAAGTGGACTTATAGATAAAAGCACTACGATGTAGAGCTTTACCGGCTTTTCGTACACAAATATATGTTACTTATCAGTGCCAACAGAAAGACTTGAATATTAGATTTCATTTTAAAAAAAATTATCACCTCCATTTATCGATATTTTTAATCAAGAACTATCCCCATCCCTCACTGCATTGATAGTCAATAGTGAAGGAAACCAATAAAGCGCAGTTTGGCCGGGCCGTGGCCGGGCCGCCCCACGGTCAAGAATATCTTAACTACCGTTGTGGGTAGCTTGCATAATCACATGTCGTTTCGAGACACAACTACCGGTCTGTTTGTTTGTCCTTGTAGTATGTTGATAGATAAGAATAAAAATTAGAAGTTGATCAGTATTTCTGTACACGATTGAAGGAAGTATTTCTCTACACGATTAGAGAAAGGGAAATAAAATAAGTGACATGAGATAGTTTATCAATTTACTTTGTCAAATAATATGAATGTTAATACTAATATAAACTAATTTACCAATAAAATTGCATTTCCGATATGATTAGTAAGAAGTGTCGTTGCTACGCCGTAGCCGTAACCGTAGCAGCCGTAGCAAAATATGATTTTGAACCATACGTTATGATGAACAGTTTATTTAACGCTCTAAGATTTGACGTAATATTAATTGGACGTCTTTTTACACATTTATAGATATTCGAAGTTAATATTTCCACTTCTTGAATTAAAAATGTGTCACATTTATATTCAAAGAAATGATAATTAGGTACAAAAAATTTAACTGCTTCTCGTTATACCAGTAACTAAACTTCCGGAATAATTACAATCCACTTGACTGGATAGCTATAGAGCACTAGTCTACTAGTTGATGTCAACATAAGGGTGAGCGAACACTGACCCGCGCTTAGCCCGCTAACGCGCGACCTAATTTCAGATTAATACGCTTAGGGAAACCCCGTAGCCGGTTCCGATGGCACGGACCATTGCCCGCCTTAACGCATCCACTGTGTACAGAAGTAGGTGATAGGTCAACGCATTGCAAGTATTCAAAGTAGAAAAATATAGACTTCGAGCTCCGACAATAGCGCATCTTTGGGGAAATATTTGATGTGTGAGTGAACCAAGTAGATAGGTACTAATGCTGGACTAAGCTCTCATGTCCCAGCTTTTGAACACATAAATACAAATCTAACAAACTAAATCATAGTACAATGTAAAACTCATCAAAACCACTGTCATTTACCAAAGGCAGATCTGAATCAATTAACTTGCCGAGACTTTACCCTATAATCAGGGTGCAGCTTATCTCATAATATAAACAAGTCTTTACCCCGTCGATTTTTCTCCATTACGCAAGTTTGGCGACTAAGTAGATTTATAGTTCCGCCCCGTTCATTATCCGCATTGAGCCATTGAGGCAACAGTTTGAGGGCATAAATCTGAATGGAGCGTGGAAAGAAACGCACTAAATAGAGAAGCTAACTGGAACTTGCGCGAAGTTTGACAGCCGGGGACTAAGTTTCTCTCTATGAGGATTCAATGTGCAGACAGTTAATTTGATGAGTAGTACGCTGTTTGAAGAGTAGTTTAAGTTTTGGTATTTGTATGAGATCCCTTGGCACTGCCAAGTCCAAGTGTTATAATATAATAGACAATCTGCAAGTAGGAAGTAGCCGTAACTCAATCTTGTTAAGTCACGAAAAATCAGGAATTCTTGATCTCTTATTGGTTTTATTAGGTAGTAAGCATAGAGACAAAGAAAGGACTACACAATATTGATATCTTATTCAATTTAGTCAACGCTATCCCAAAATAAAAAGAAATATAGCGGAAACGATAACCCTTTCTGCATTCAATTCTGTCAGCCCCGTTCCTAAATATTCAGTTTTTCCGTTTGCCGACATTTTTTCATGTAGTTAAGAAAAACAAGAGGCCCATAACTCTCGTGCCGGTTGATCAGATAGCTGGGTAATGGCAGTAATGGATCCTGGCCAGTGGCCCGCATGCAAATAAATCTGCGGCCCGATGCAATGATGTGTGGAGAATGGGACTCACCCCTTGCCCGGCCACCGTGCCCCGCTGGCCCACCGCGGGCCTTGGACACCAATAAAATATACTGATTATTTCCTAACCATTTTTTTTTCTATCATTGAACCTATTCAGGAATGGGGACTATAAAGAATTGCTCTATGTTTTGGGAGGAAATGTATTTATTGCAATAAATAAAATTGATAATAGACTTTGCAACTTTTGGGGTTGTAAGACAAACCCCTTTTCAAAACTAAATTTTATTATCGATCATTTTATTGCAACGCCAAATGTCGAACTTGAATTTGCCGGAATGATAATGATGATTGCGTTTGGGCAGTTTTTGCTGGAGGGCGAGTGGACGATGATTTCTTGGACAACCTTTACCTGTCGTTGTTTTATCCGGGAAGCGGGCGGCGATAAAAGTCAGAGCAAATGGCAGTCAATAAAATAAATAGCGATGCAGGGTGTTGTCGGAGTTCTGTAAATAAGTCGCCGGCCCGGGGCGACGATCGTCTTTTTTATTGGCGCCTCGATTGCTCTCGAAACGAAACAAGGAGCGGCACGGCGGCGCATATTGCACTGCAAGTCGGCTGACGCGGCAGATTACTGCCGAGATTAGGAATGGAAGTTCCCGCTGTGTCGCGGTATTGTCTCCTACGCGACACTTGAGTTCTATTATCCTAAATGTAAAATTCATTTCTCGTCTTCCATATTGTATGACATATGAATCCGTATACAAATATGATGTCACGGAAACAATTTTTGCGTAAGTTAGATTTACAAAAGCTTGTGCGTAGGTATCTATAATTTATTAACCCACTCAATGTCAACGTGTATCAAGAACTCGCGTAAGGAAAGAAAAATAAAGTATTCCGTGCGTATCGCGGCCGGCGGCTCCGGATGGATGTATTAATTTGTAGGAATTTGTCGTCGGGCCCTCCTCCCTCGCCCTCCGTGTTTCGGAAGATCTAACCGCGTGCATTCCAATCACGCACAACAAGCTCCGTAATTGCACCTAATAATATCTTTAAATAGCCTCACTAACGCGACGGGGAAACCATTACTGATGAGACTTTTCTCTTGGTTACCGGATTTTTAGATATAAATAAAAGGCTACGGGCTACGAACGTCACTAAAAGATATTTGATCATATAAGCTGCGCATATATTTTTATAATCTCTTGTAATATAATAACTTTCAGTAAAACATTAATTACCACTTTCGTGCTGAGCTGGGATTGATAAAAAATCCAATGTGATCTGAATCTGCATGCCTCTGATGCATTGCATTGCATATGATGATATTGAAGGTCTATGTCATTAAATGTAAATGACAGAATTTATTTATTAAAATTATATACAGTTGTCTTAAAACGAACTATGAAGACAGTCATAAAGTTTATTATCAGTTCAATGCACCTTATAACTATAACAAAATTTACGATGCGACTTACAAAAAAGTGCAGTAGTAAAAAAGGCATCGTTTCATTTGTAGTTTTACGAGGTCCAGTCCAGCTACTGGCCCCGATTCTAAGAAAACACGATTTAACTAAAATAAGACCATACTTGTCATTTTCTGCCACGAGAGAGAAGAAAGGGACGCTTAAAAATTTTAATCCTGACAGTTACAGTTTGTTCAGAAATTTCAAAGGCTTTTGGTCAATACCCTGCACCACCACGTCTTACTCGTATTATCCATATTATTTTTTGACAGGTTCATATATTTGAGTTCTTCCATATTACCGTCCGTTTTTGTTCTCTCATAGCAGAAAATGACATTATGATTTTATTTTTGTTAAATCGTGTTTCCGTCGAATCGTGACCACTGGCTATTCTGGCTATAGCTGGGTAGGTTCGTTTTATTTGTATTGGCAGGACAACTGGCCGGTATTAGCCTTGCCGTGGGCGTCCCGCGGGGCTCGTCACCAAGAGCGACGCTAATCCAATCACGGGAGAGGACCCACGACCTCTCTGATGCACTCGGGGACGGACCTACTTAAAAAACTTGCGGGATAAGCTATTTGGGCAAGTATTTTAGAAACTATATTATTCATTGAACAATACCAATACATTGTTATGTGGTGATAAACAGAACAAAAAATTAAAACAAAACGCGATCAGAATTATAAATATGACCGCATTTTATGACAATCCATTTGAAGTTTCATATTCGAATTAAAGTACATTATTTTCCTTGGACAACACAGTACAATAAATAAATAATATAAATAAACTTGGAATAATATTTTATAATCTTGATAAGATGCTTCAGCGTAGCTCGTAGGGCGGGCGCTACGGGCTACGACTCTCGTAGCGGCGTCGTAGCGGGACGCTTGGTTAATTTTCCTAAGCATCTTACCGCTATCTGCTCTGCGCCCGCGTCTTGATTATGCAAATTCCCACTTGTAATACTCTTATCGCGTTTTGTCTACCTGCACGCCACAATAACGTTCCAACAATTAGGAATTCCAAAATTGAATCGTCGTAGTCGAAATAAAAATGAAGATATCAAATAGACAAAGTAGTTGCAATAAGCGGGAATTGTACGACGCCTACGCTCAATTAGACATGGACGGATAGTGCGTTGGTAAGGAATGATGAGGTGTATTAAGGTGCGTGTAGTTTGTCCCGCTGTGTCCCCGGTGTCCCCAGCTCCCGCTAATGGGGCGGCCCGGGGCACAATAAGTCACTCCGGCCACCGATAGCAGCGAATCAATGACCGCCCCACTATGATACATGGGATTAACCGCCGTTTATAGTTTTAGCTTCGGCCACGAATTAATACTGCGGAAATATCGCGTATAAATTTTTATGACCCCATCCTGTATGGACATCGGGGCGATATATTTGGTCGTGTTTTGTTTTTGTGGCTTTATCTCTCGATTTACATTAGTCGTCAATTATCTTTTCGGAGCATACTCGTAACTATTTGCTTGGTTTGAACTAGTTATAATAATCCATAGTTACTGAACCACCATTCTGAAGGCTGATTCTTAAGTTTGTGGTATTATTTTGATAACAATAGTTATACTCAACCTGACTGAACACCTGTCACACGCATTGTCCTCAAATTGTGTTTCAGTGTGGGGTCTGTTAACAGGCAGTCGCCGCGGGACCCGCTCTTTCAAGCACGATACCAGCTCAACCCTATTTTATCAACTCCCGCTTTCAAAACCGTGCCAATACAATATACATTGCTGCCTCGCCAAAGCAACAACCTTGATACCGTTGAATCAAGAGAGTAATGAATGTTGAAGTGAAGATATGATTGCGGGTAGTATCGGGGAAGTTGGCACCCTTGTTAGCGCGAACGTGCCGGCGCGCGGCAAACAGCGGGCAGATAACAATCTGTTTGGATTGCCTCAGTATTTCATTTTTCCCCGTGCGCCCGCTAACTAGATCGCGGCGCCTCACACAAGAAAATACGGGCACATTACAAACGAAATTTGATTTTATATTTGTTCTTGACTTGAGAATGTGCCGAGATTTGATTGAAAGGTGAGCTCTGTTTGGTAATACAGAAAATAATACGATGTAGAGTAGAATATAACAGCCCAATGGAAAATACTTTATCTAATCATTGTGACTCGAGTAAACAAGCAAATTGTTTAAAATTCTTTTTTTTTTATTACAGCCGTTCGTAGCAAACCCGTAGTTATTATGCTACGAGTCTTGCCGTATAGTAATCTAAACTGAAACTGTCTGAGAAAGATGTTTATCTAACAGTATGTTACAACTGAAGTGTAAAACTCGCTGTAAGGTGTAAAAATGACGGTTAGTTAGGCTTTGTTTACATTGCGGGATGTCGCTGGTCAGCTGATGGGCTGTGCACACACCGGCACCCCCTGGTAATGCAATCACAGGCGCCGGCTTCGACTCGCCTCTACGCAACCTGCATACCGCACCAAGGGAGGAAAAGATACCGCAAATTGCTAAATCCAGTTACTTAATACCCGGAAACGCTTAGCTCGTAAAGAACCATTGTCCTATAAAAAGTGCGTTCGTCCTCTGCTGCGATTCCACGCGACTGAAGGGTTTTTATTATTTTTAAAGTGCGCGCCCGTTTGCACGCGAATGGGCCACTTAACCGCGGAAACAAGCGCTCGAAGATTTCCTCTCCATACTGCATTAGCTATCTTTATGATAATAGTTCCACCACGCTTTTTACGTGTTTTGCAGTTAGGTAGTAAACTCTTCAATCTCTGGAGGTCTATAAAGCTATATATAGTTAATCGCTTTTGCCGCAACAAAAGTGACGTAATAAAACGGACACGCGTGTTTACGATTGGGTATGATTGGGAGGCCAATGGGCGGCTGTAGCGATGTGCTATACGAGAGACAGTTGTGTAGAGGAGGTTGCTGATAGACAGAGGATCGGACGTGACTTTTTACGTGACCGGGAGACGAGATGTGCTCACTGGGAGAGGTGTGTAGCTCCATTAACATACGATAAAATTTTACCTATGAAAAATAAAGTTTTTACCCAAGCTAAAGTTCGTTTCTATTTCTAGCTTCATATTCATCAATATTCATTTTAGTACATTGTGAAAAAGCATATGGTTTTTCGGATTGGACCTTTTTTGTGAGGAAAAACGCTATAAAAATATTGCGTTATCTACAGCTTCAGTAGAACCATTAATTTATTTTTTTAAGATCATCATAGCATATCTAGTCCATAAATTCTACAAAAGTTCTTTGAACGGACGACAAAATACATTGAAGCCGTTGACGGTTTTTTACGTCAGTGGTTATGGAAACGTGCCGAAAATATCGTAGAAATGCGTTACCTCTTTGAATATCGGTGCTTGTCAAATTTAGTGCGCCCTCCATACTATCAGTGAGGTGTTCCATCGAACCCTTGTAGGTAGCTATCACTCTACACTCTCGACATTTATGGGTTAAAATAACTTTATCATACGATGTCTATTTCTGTCGCTATAACTTTTGTATCCCCCCATGTATGACTATTGTTTCATCAAAGTAGGTACCTAGTTTATAAAGTAATTTTATGTTTGAATGTACGAATTAATAACAATGATCCGGTATAATTTGTATTTATAAACTGTTGAAAAGCTGATGCAGTGATCAGTAATTTGCAACCCCTCCGGCGGTGCGGTGTGTGAACGCATCTGATTCTTATTCATGACGTGCGCGGGGGTGAGGCGGGGTTGAGCGCGGCGCGGGTGACCGCGGCCTAACGATTTGATAATGTATTCACTTGATAAAGCGGAAGGTGGTACCACCGAAGTGGTACTTCGCGAGTGCCGCATTAAAAAACCAATTACAGCGTGACTAAATCACGCCGCCGCTCCCGGCTATTTGTCAGACTTCCCGGGATAAAATGTACATTCTAAATTTAATTTCACGCAATTTTCAAAATTGGGGGACAGTCGGAAATATTATTTTTTATAGAGCGCCGGTTGCCGAGTTTATTAATCGGATGTTAGCGGGTGAACTTGTTACTGTATGGAAGGGGAGATGTGAAGCTAAATAGAGTTTTTAAAATAACATTTTACGCCCACTATTGTAAGTTAGCGTTGCGTTCTCTATTCATCGTATCAATGTACAGGCGGGCATTATTCCGGTCCCCGGGGAGGAATCCGTGCTCCCCCATTTTGTACCGACTAAGCGATCCCTGTTTCAGCACTTACTTAATTACACCTAATTATCACATTACGCTCTACATCCTTTTATTACCGTTTTGAACATTATCGTGGGGGATTAAATTTATAATAATGAATGGCCACTTTATTAAGTTCAGAAAATGTTGTGTCTTTTCAGGTACCGATACATTATGTGCGACTTTTAGCTCTACATTAAATAGAACAACAATTTCACAGAGTAACTTTTCAAAGATTTACGTTGACACATATTATGTCTTAAAGACATTTTAAGGAAAAGTAAAGTAAAAGAATTCTCCAGAAAGGGCAGGAGAGGACAGTAGCGGTAACAAACAGCCGCCCTAATACAATAACGGGCAGGACGCAAGACGCACCGCTATAAAATATCGCCAGTGAATAAATCAGTTCGCCGCTGTAGGTGCACTAGCCCCTCCCTCCCCTCGCTACGAACAAACTATCGAGATTTATGTCCTCCCAATATTATAACGGAGATAAAATATTAATTGACTGCTCGTAAAAGTCCGCCAGGTTGCTATAAATTATACTAGCCTGTGTTTTGCACAAGACCTGTAACTATTTCAGTTACTTTGCTTTAGAGCTAGTTGTACTGTACAAATCACTGAACATATAGATAATTTTGTTTATGTAATTTGAGTTCATACACACTTGATACACTAGATGAAACTAGGCATGAGATAAAAACACCAGTTAATAAAATAGTAAATTAAGTAATATTAAAAAAAATAGAAACCTTTGTCTAAATTAAATATCAGCTGTATCGCAGATTGTACCAGGTTTAGAAAAGGTAGAGCTCATAAACACTTCAAAATAGCGCAATTTCCACAAAAACCACTGAATAACAAAAAACGCCACATCACAAAGAATGACACGCTCATTGATCACACACAAAGCCGGCATAGTTGGAGGCGTGATGCGTGAAGCGTGCGCGCATCAGTATTCTTGGCGGGAGTTGTGACGTCACAACGCAGCACCAGCCAACCAGCCGTTCACCCCAGGGCGCACTGATTGAGCCGCGACAAGTTAAACCATTTGAAACAATTTAATAGAGATCAAAAATTCAGACCCCACCTCACGCCCGCACTAACTTTTGAAGTTTTTTCCCTCGCTAAAGGGATTATCGGTAAGCGGAAGCTTGGGGGGATATTTCATGGGTTTTGTGGATACTTTCGCAATTTTTTTAATAGATTTTGTTAGGGCTTTAACTTTATTTAGCAATTTAATTTTCACACTCAAACGTAGAGTAGAACGAAAAGCACCAAGGAGTTTTGTTAATTATTAGGTAGGTATCTAGACTTTTTTATTTTTCTTTTGCAATAAAGCTGGCTGAACTTTATGTCGAAAATTTTCATTGAAAGCCATTTAGCATCAAAAAACAAAATTCTTATAATTTATTTTTCTGTAAATCTGGCCAGCATTCGTTATTTGAAAGATTTGAAAGACTCAATCAATCATCACTGTCAATGCATTCTTATTTTTATAACTCTCAAATGAAAATCCCTCAAAAAGATTTTGACTATGGGAAAATTATTTTATTACATACCTACCTATTAATTATTTTCGATTACGTTTTCGATAAAATATTTTGGAATAAGTCGAGCACATACGTTACATTTATCGAGGGAAAACGCGAGCTTTACATTATTATGGTCCCTGATCGAGTTCACGTATCTACTCCACTTCTTTGCTGGGAGGCTATCAACGTAAATATCTTCAGATATGCTCGATCTTATTGGCACAAGGTCCTACGTCGTGCTGCATTGGGAGAGTAGGTCTTGCGTCTGTTGCATATGGTTGAGTTTCGGGGGGTTGGTGGGAGATAGAACTTTGTCGAATTGCGATGCTGTCGATATGCGATTGCGTTATGATAGGATCAGGGTGCGCCGGAGCGTGGCCAGCTCCTCAATGCTCCAAGGATGCCGGGGCACGTCTCTGTATGACGTTAATGTAGTTTTAAACGCGGCGAGCTCTTTATGCCCCCGTTGATTTGCAGTAATAGTGATTCGGTTAGACAGCACGCATAGTTGAGGTGGGTTTCAAAGCTATCGTTGATTGAAAAGCGGGGCTGCACTAAAATACGGAATGAAATTTTCATAAAACACAGTGAATTTTTTATTTAGTTTCCAACTTATCGCTGATTTATTTGGATACGGTCAACGGGCTTCTCGATCCGATGTACTCCAATGTAAGAGATTCAAAAAGTACATTTTATGTACTTAGATGTTTGTCCCAGTTTTCTTATTATGCCCGGGCAGAGAATCCGATAGGATTTTTAGGATTTTTATCGATCTCAGTTCCAGTAGTGAAAAAGTTATACCTACCTATGTTCGATTGAAGATAATAAGATTTTACAAATTCCCATTATGCCACAGGTTGGCTCAAGGATTACTTGCGAATAATCGAGCAGAACGTCTTCCTTGCTTCGTTTCGCAAGTCAACCGAGGAGTACATCCAACCGGAACGCACCCTAGCCATCCATCGCGAACTATCGACTCCCTAAACTTATTGCACCCATTTCAATAGAAAAATTATATCGTTGTGTTTTACGAGGCCGTCAGTAAAAAACGTAAGATGACTTGTAAGATAAGTTTGTGAGTTTGTTTCGGTTGAAACAGTTTTGCAGCGCGGAAGGTAACATTCGCTGCGTTATACTTAATAGGATTAGGGTCCGCCGTGCTTCTTGGAAGTATATTTTATAGATTAAAAGCTTTTCATGTAAAAAATCTGTACCTACAGGATAGAAAAAAAAACAGAACGGCAGTATGCTTGTCTTCGCGGGCAACTGTATTGGCCAATAGAAACTTCAGGTTCAGGGTTTCGGTCCCTCCTTGTATAGACTGAGCTGAGAACCCGTCAGCAATACACAATCAAATCATTTCTGAATATCTGACGTGGCAAAAGCTGGTATCAATGCGTGAATTAATATTTTTTGTATCATTTTAAATTTTCATAAGATCCTCCCGAAGTTTAGAACGTTTTAACATTATTAAGCGCGTATTATAATAAAACATAATATTTGAATAAATTACAACATAAAATTATCTATAGGAAAGGTGTACAAAGTGTAACATTGCACCAACAATAACAATACTGTGAATCGGTGCGCCACTGCGACCGGTGTCGGATGATTGCAACTCAGCATTCTGAGGGTTTCCTGTTGCACTCTGCGTATTGGCTTGTCTTTCGCGATACTTTGATAATAAAATTATTTTATCAATTTATTTTGTATGTATTTAGGTAAGTAGGTGCTAAGGTGACTCTACAAACTCTTTATTTTTTTATAATGCCGTTGACGCTCTACTTATCCCATAAGAGTGGTGACTTCGTATTAAAATTCGGTTTTCATAATCTTAATAGTTTTTTATCATTATAGATAGACTCAATGCATGGATAAATCCAAATTTCATTGTAACTAGCTGATAGTTACGACTATATCTATTCAAAGTTACAATCAAGACGATATTCAAAATCGCCCAAGCAAAATAATCTCTAAGATTAATTTCAAGAACTTCGATTAAATTTATGGAAGATCCTTCAAAGTCTGCATCCGTAATACCTTTGAATTCCACCGCAAGAAGTCCGGCAAAGAGATTATATTTTTCAGAACACAAACACAATCATGACTAATCGGATCTTGGCAAATGGGCGGTCATTTGGCGTCCGATCGGCTCCGGCGACTATCTAAAGTATTGAGATAATAGGCGCGGGGTTACAGCCAGGGCACCAGGGGCATCAGGGGCCCTGGGGCAGACGCAGGGGAGCAGAATAATGTAAGTGTCCGGGGCGACATTTGCGCCGAACTGCCGCCGACCTCCGCCTCTTACTTATGCGGTTTTTAATATTTTTATTGTAATGGCTGTGGTCACTTCAGAACTGGAGATGCTATGCAGCTACGGTAGCGTAGTGAACTTTAAATGTGGAAAAACTGCATTTCTCGGCCTGGCAATTTAAGAGTGGTACCTATCTGGTGAGCGGAGCCGGGGCTGTATGATGCAGTGACGAGTTTTCATCCCATCATCTAAGTTGCTTTGCAATACACCCAAACATTTGAGTCTATTTGCTGAC
The DNA here is from genome assembly GCA_029255725.1 of Scrobipalpa atriplicella. Lineage (NCBI taxonomy): Eukaryota > Metazoa > Arthropoda > Insecta > Lepidoptera > Gelechiidae > Scrobipalpa > Scrobipalpa atriplicella. The sequence continues at coordinate 24,402 of JARACY010002526.1, forward strand.
CAAGAGTAGCATTTTCGGTTACAGTCTGGCATGGCATAACTGTTTTCAAACATCAAGCCACTCTGCAGCAATTTTATATATACGTACGTTCTTTATTAAATAGTTATTCAATCTATTCGACTCCAAGCATCTCCTACTCCTAGCTAAGGTGTAGGTGATATAGGAACGTGTAAAAAACAGCTGCGGCGTCCCCTGCCGTCGGTCGCCGGCGGTCAGTCGCGGCAGTAAAACTGCCCATAAACCCGCGATACATATCGCACTCTTATTGAAACTGGCCGGAATCACCCAGAACCATCTCGCACTTTAGATATGACCTGCTTCCGACGTTCAAATAATATATGGGAATGAAGTTACCAAGCTTTTGTTTTGACAAAAGTTTGAACGCAACCGCTGGTGATAAATCTGCTTCTTGCTTCCTGAAGTTTATTGATAGGACGCAGTGATGCGTTGAATGGTGGTACTTATGTTTTCTCTTCCCCCTTCACATATTTTCTTAACCGATTAAAAAAGTTTGATTAGCGTGCACTTAGCGTAGCAGACAACTATCTTTTTACAGTCCTAAAAATCGAAAGCAGATACAAAGTAGGTACAGAGACAGATATAGAACTATTAATAAATTCCACGTGCATCGGGGCGTAATATATGGACTGAAATAAAACCTGTCAGTGACCATTTACGGCGGAGAGTCCTGTTATTAAAATGTAGCGGAGCGACAGCGGCGGGACCCCTAGTGATGGGACTAAATAAATACTTCTAGTAAATGCTGCCGTGAGATACGGGAAAAAGGCTAGGAAGATGATGAGTAAATGCTGCAATACTTGACTGCCACTAGCTTTAGTCGGAAAATCATACTAGAATCTTTGATATGAATGTTTAAGTAATTATCTCAGAAACAGCTCTACCCTCTGTATCGTCCGAATTGAAAACAGCAGCTGACATGTGATTAAATCGACACTAAACTTATTGATAAGAATTCTAGGTTTATAGTAATGCCAGCCAATGCGTCCTATATTAATTATTAGTACTGCCTAACTCGTTTTTACATCGAGGGAGGTATACAACTAACATTGTATTGGTTCGATTCCTGTCAATACATTCTATCTGAACTATCAGGTTCGCTCATCTCTAGACGGGGACAGTCGCCGGCTGCGATCTGATTTATGTCCGAACCAGCAGTATTTTATTCCGCTGCCGTGCCAGTCGGGCGCCTCAACTCGACTATAAGTTTCAGTTCGACAGAGGGACGTAGTTCAACTAGTCTACGAGATATAGTGTACTGACAGGATTTTCATTTCTCAATAGAAATCACGAAGACTGTACTCGTAAAAAAAAAAAACTATTTAATTAAAGAAAATAGACACAACATTTGTTTGTGCGATAATAATTAGCCTTTATTTTGCAATAAAATATTAATTTAGCTAAAATATCCAAACGAGTTATCTATTCTACTTCTATAATGCCTTTTTCGAAGAAATTGTAAGAATTAAGTTCCAGCATAAATCTCTGATCGTCCGAAGTTGTAGGGGGACGCAACTAGTCCACTAAATATTGTCTCTATCGCAACAATACAATACAAACAGAAAACCAAACAGAAGATAATTTGGTAATGGATCGGGGTCATCCTCTATTTATTAAGTTTATGTCTCAGGAATAAATTAACTACGATTTGGAAATTTGAAATCTATATGACAGGGTACGAACAAATGAATTGTACAGCGAGACAAGTAGATTTTTTTTAACAGTACAATATCTTCATACATAAGTGACTGCAAATTATCACTTTCAGTTCTTTTTATAATACAAAGCATCCAGAAATTCTGGGTAACATGAATAGCAAACGAAGGCAATTTTACTGAGATAGTTTTTAGCCTAAGGCGATATCCCACGGATAATATGGTATAGGCAGATCGTTACTTGTAAAATATTGTAATACTTGTTGACAGGGAGAAAACCTATCTGAAATCAAAAGCAACCTTGTAATGCTACAGAAAGTCTTATTTGTCAATGGACTCAAACTCAATTTGTATTCCGATTCATTTCGCAATTTTAAAACGTCATTAGTTATTTTTTTCGCATTTTGCAAAATACACTAAAACAGGCAATCATCCCATCACCTTTTAAATAATTGATGTCTACACGGGAGTTTAATGTAGCTGTAATGAGGGCATAGTCCCTGGGGCGGAGGCGTCACGTCAGGCTTGCTGTCCGCCCACTGCGCTGATGACAAACCCTCAGGGTCTGATGGCTGACGGGACCGGAGTTCTTCTTGTAATTTGTCTAATTTCTTCACATCGATCCAGTCTGATGACATTTATTTAGGAACTACTTTACGCCCCATTGGGCTATCTAGCTACGCTTTGTGAGGCTTAGTTATGTAGAGCAACGTCATAAAAATATATAGGTTATAATAGGTTCCTATCTGACATTGTGATAGAAGCAAGGGAAAGAAGCAATATTTCTATATGAACAACGAATACTCATTCGATATACAACAGGCGTAGAAGAAGTAAATCTACTACATGGATCTACAATAAAGCTACGTAATGCGAACAAAAGAAAAATTCACGATGTAAAAAAAATCATGTCATGATCAAGCGATAAGTAGATAAATTCAGGAAGTGTGAAAGGTGTAAGTAAATATTGTAAAGTTTCAATAAACTTTGAAGTCTGACTTATTAGAATTCGTAGCAGTATTCTACGCCAGTTTTATCACTTGTTTCTATGATTTTTTGAATCTGTCCCCGTAGCATGCCGCCACGCGATAACGAATATATCGCATCTATCTGTCAAACTCCCATAAAATTTGAATGATAGATGGGATAAAATGTGTGATAAAATCGTGGCCTTACTGTGGCTTTATGCTACGGGGCTGAATTTCTTTTAGCAACATAAGGTGTTGAATGATTAGGCATAATCGTTTGCGCCTTATATTAGCCGACTCTAGCCAGGCCGTAGAAGCCGTGAAGTGGCTTAAATTAATTACCGGTGAATGAATAACGGCCAGTCCAATTACCTGATTGGATTAGCCACCGGCGGCGTTGGCTCAACGCCTGCCAGCCTTTGCCTGACGTGCGTGACGCGTAATACGACATTTAACTAACTGACTGGAATCAAACATTTTACTAGTCGCATAGCTATATGAATGAATAGGATCAAAGTTATGCTATTTCAAAGATCTCCTATGCATGACTGGGATGAAATGATATTCTAAAGGTTATAAAGTTCTAAGAAGTAATTTCAGCAGTTCGTTGCACAAACCATGTTAGAGGCCGTAAACTCTTGATGCAAGGATTCATCAGCTTAACACGGAAATTCACTCGATTAAAGAAATAGTAGATAGAATGATGTTATTTCAACCCATCATTGCACTGGGTGTTAGTTTGAAATGTTTTAATTGAAATGTTGACATAAGAATCGCTTATTCGGTTTTTTTTGTTTAATCTCAAATGGAGAAATATTTGAGGTGAACGTCCGCTGAGACATAATTACCTACTTAACAAAATCATGTTTTGCAATTCTGACGTTAAATATTGCAATGTTTCATTACAAACGTGCGCTTATTAATTTGATGACTATTTATTTTTGATATCTAAATTCTAACAATTGAATAAGTTTAATAACTAAGTAATAAGATTAACTAATTCCTTTTGATGATTATAAAAATTAAAAGTTCGAACCACAAAATATGATTCTGAAGGGAGACATTCGGCTAAAGCAGTCAAGTAGGTACCTACTGAAACAAAATCAAGGAGTTTATTTTGAGTCAATAGAACTCTTGGGTTAAAACTTTTAAGACACATATCACTAGCCTGTATCTGCCTGTATCTATAAATGAAAAACTGTATTTTTTTTACTGCTTTTAAATATTCAGTTCAGTATAATGGCCAAAAAATTTATGTATAAAGTTTGTAATCCCCATGTAAAGTCCCTAATCAAAAAAAGTGGTAATAATGGTATGCTAGTAACAAACGAAAAGTAGCCTAAGTTCTACACACACATAGATGTAAATCTTGTTTAGGGAAGTCATTAGGGCCTATTGTTTCGATCTCCGCGTACCGGTGGCGGAGCCCTACGCCCTTCGATTACTGAACGCACCCTGATTTGACCACATGTTAATTGAATGCTTGTTTCGCTCCATAATCGCTCTACCTTTGATTGTTTAATCACTTTTGTTGGGAAGGGGCTAAAACGGATAAATAGAATAGTATGCATGGAAGTCTAGTACCTGCTTCGTGTTTCAATTCCGCCATTTCAATTTTAAAATTTCTACATTATTTTATAGTTCGAAAAAAAAACTGTGTCATAAGTTACAACTCGTAAAGGAAAAATTGATTCGCCACAAGAAATGTACGTCTCATTATCCGCAAGTAACATAGTCAGGAAACATTTTACTGCGGTATTTTTAATCTTAATCCAACGGTAAAACACATTAAGCCGCGGTTAAACCTCAGATCTAACAGCTAGTAAGTACCATCTAGTACAATAAATGTTATACCAAAAATATGACTTCCCATAAAAGTACATGTATTTGAATAACAATGTACGAAGATGGATTCCACAGCGGTGAACAACTCAACTCACTGGGTTTGTGTCACCTGATCACACCGCCATCATTGTTTTGAATTCGATCCGATATTTATTTAATTAATCTACTTGTAGCTCCTAAGTACTCGTAGAGAAGAATGTTCCAAATAACTAACTACTATCGGACTACAATGCGCACAAAATCACTTTGACTTAAATTGTCACCTGTCATTTTCTATAATGCATTAGGGAACAAAAAAGGTCGGCAATAATTTTAGTTAACATTTAGTTAAGTCGAGTTCTCATCGAATTGATAGCAATAATAGCACGCATAAATGTCCAGGCGGCCTAGTGATTCTGTAATGCCGAGGTGTATCTTAGTTTTAAAACTGGCATCGACATCTTGACCAACGGAAGTGGGATAATTCGTTCAGCGATGTAATATTGTTGTTAGTCAGAAGCTCTTCAGAACGTCCTTAGTGAGAAAGTACAGACAGATATAAAGACGATGAGAATTGAGAAGTGAATTGTCATCTCCAAATGTTTTGTTTACCAGGTTGCTCGGTGGCGACGTCCGCTGATGAGGACGAGGCCACACGAGCGGAATACCAGACTCGCAGAATGTCACGTCGATCGTCACCTGCGATCTTATGGGCCGGCGCGTGCGTCATTCTACAACACGCATTTTGTCCTAACGACATGTACTTGTGTTTACATGTACTAGATGTACACGGGGATATTAAAAACATTCCTAAATTATCTTATTTTGTAGCCGTAAGCTGTAGGTAATTCTGATCATTCTAAGATTTGAAAAACGTTGAGGATGCGAGATTGGGCCCAACTTGTCTGTCATTATCATCATAACATAATCATCAACAACATGATGGAATTAAATGTAGAGTTTAATAACGGAATTACTATACGTATTCACAATCTAAGTACAATCAAGCAGTTCTTAATACAATTTTATTGATTAGGTGTGTTATGTAGGGACTTATACATATAATCCGAATCCCACTATTATCTTTTTTAGATGGATAACTTTTATGTCTGACTCCCCAAAAAAATCGCGTTTGCTTTGAACATAGGATTCAAATAAACACACTTATCGGTAACAGAATGGTACCTACCTACTTACAGATTACTGATGAGAAGAGCATTAACATTCATAGAAAAGTTTTGCCCACAAATACAGTTTATTTGATGAATTACTTTTGTCTAGCAACAATTACTATGAAAGCCATGCCTTATCGCTGACACGAATAGGTTTCCAGGTAGCCGACAGGATGTCGCCTGCAAGATGCAACCTGACACCTAATCTCATGTTTATGTTGTACAGAGGCACAATGTAAGTCGCCGTGTAACGTCACGACACGACATTGTTTCACATGAATATCGAGTTATCAAATGTGTAGGTAGGTAAGATGTCATACGATCACTTGCTTTGAAAGAACAATTTCATGTATCGAGTGATATTTTTCAAATTTTTACTAGACAGAACGGTATAATTAAGTGGTGTCATTTGTTTATTTAATTTTTTTGTTAGCAGCACAAACACAATAGCTGCCAGTCCTATCTTTAAATGAATGAAAAACAAACACTTAAATATACTTTAGCAATATTTGCATGCGATTTGCAGATAAAAGTCGTTCAGTTCTGGTGCCAGAGCGCGGAGTAGTGGTTGAGGGCAGGTGGCGGGTGGTAGACGCTTCGTTTGAGCACAATCGTGAGCTGGAGCCCCGCGGCGCCTGGTTTGACGCTCACTTGCGCGATGTGCTTGCCAAATATGGAGAGAGACAAGTTTATGAGTGGGAAATCTGGTTTATAGAATATGTCCGAATGGTACCTACTTTAATGTAATACTTCGCAGACGGCAGTCGCTCTGTATTAAAACCAGTATCCTTGTTCAATCCTCTAGATTAGGTTGTTGACTACGTGAAATACGGAAAAAGGTAGGGAGATGACGGTACTTTAAAGGTACCAATCTGTCATGCATATGGCGTACCGTTCTTCTAAGTTAACATGTATAACTTTTGATAATATGAAAATGTTATCATTAATCTAGTCAACAATAAATAAAACATGCCATAATTAAAGCAATATGACAAGCCGAACAAAGATAAGGAGATGGAAACTAGACATTTTAAAAGTCCCTTTCTACACTATGCAGCTCTGCCACAAAGCACCGCCTTTGACGCATAACCCGCGACGCGTTAAACAGGCTTGCAGCGCCACCGGTGGTGAAGCAAAACGCTCGTAGGGCTCGTGGGGCGGCATAATTCACTTAAATCACGCTTTACCAGCCTAAACCACCGGGTGGTGCCAACTCAAGGCTTCCAAACGGCTCATACCACCTTAAGAAGACACAATCCCCGCTAATATGACAAGTGAAAGCCAAGTAAGCTTAACTCGTCGAGGTCAATGGGTCAAGCGGTGTGACCGTCCCTAATTTACTTACTTTACTAGCCGATCGATTGATTATACTCATAATCTTCGTATGTGACCTTTCAAATATCAAACACAAATATTCCTTTTTCCCAGACAAAATACGGAGAGACAGCAATAAAACGTCCCAAACACTACAATTCATTGTTCAGCCAAAGGACGAGAGCGTAATCCCGAAAAATCCCGCAAATAAAATTCCAATACGAACGAAATGACATATTCGGTTTGCTCAAATCCTTAAAACGTCATCCAGATATCCATTACATGTCTATTAAATCTTACGACATATATTTGCGGGGAGTCAGCAGAGAGTCCCCTCGCAAACACGCGCCGATTACCGAGCCGGCGGACCGAGGTAAACGAATATAAAACACATGCGGGAGGATACGGAATGTTCTCGTCAAGATTTTGCATAGGCAAACAGTCGCGCGACTGTACCACCCCTTTCGGGAAGTTCAAGACCGCAATCCGATATCATTTTAAATGGGGGATTACGAATATCTTATTTTGGCAAATGATGTTGGAAGACGCTCTGAAAAGTTGCAAATTTAATTTACCAAAGCTGTACCTACGAGATGTATCATGTACACGTGTTTTATGTAGGTATATTACTAAGTAATAAGTGTTACTTATATCACTAATTATTCACATCATTTGTTAGTGCAATTTTATAACATCCGCTGGTTATCTTATTACCACTTTATTTATGAGTCGCACCAGTGAAAGTTGCTGAGCCAGCTGTCTTGGGTGCAAATGCAGTGGGACCTTTCCATGAACCCAGTGACTGATAAGTCTGTTTAGCTACTGATCGTCAATATCACTAGAGACAAACTGGAAATTCATTTCAATAATAATCACGGCAGCCATGATATTCCATGACTCAGTGGTTTGTAAACAAAACGTAAAGAACAGAAGTTTGACTAAAGAAGATTCCAGTCAGCAAATCCCGCAGGTGGTCGGATCCAGCCGACTTGACGGAGACGTGATCTTGTCAACAACACCACGTGGACGTGGAGTTAGCGAAAACCTGACCTACAAAGCTAATTTGAAGGACATCGGGAAAAGGAGAGTGACCTGACGTAGCAGCATCTAAAGTGATGAGTCGCGCGTGGCGTGGTCGGGCGGTCGGGCTGGCGGGCCGGCGCGAGCTCAAGTAACGACCTATCGATTGGCAATAGTGCCTAGTTAGCGATCCTGGCCCGTCCCGCGCGCCCGCCCAGACCCCCCGCCCGCCCTGAGCTGAGAGCCGCCTGCGAACTCCGCCCGCGACTCCCTTCAGCTTTTCAATATGAAATTTTGTACAGTTTCTTACACTCTATAGTTTTATTAAAACTTTTTTAATGGAGATGACTATGATGATGATTAAGATTATTGAGCTAGGAATAATCTCAAATCATGAAGGTTTTAACCCTTTATAGCATACGATTCCAAATATGACCACAATTTTTTTATCAGCTATTTTGACTCTGTAAAGGTAACCAAACAAATATAAATGATTAAAAATGGGTGGTCATATTTGGACTCGTATGCGTTAATGGTTTAAGTATTTTCATACATCGAACATATTTTCATTCAAAATAACTTTATTTGAATTAGCCAAAGTAAAAATGAATTCATACTTTCTATATGTCAGCGTTAAATTGTAACAACTGTTAGTTTACAAACTTACTAGTCAGTTTATAAACTATCGGTAGGTTAGGTTAGGTTAGATTATAAATTTCCTAAGATAAATTATAATATAACGTCTTTGACTAAATCCCTGCGACATATATATAGTGTATACCTAAGTGTCCTTGGTTGATATAGTATGTACAAAAACAGCCGCTACGGCTGCGAGCATTCTGCCGATCTCGCGTAGAGTCGGCAGTACTCTATCCAGAGTCAGCCTGCGTCAGCGCTGCGTCTTTTTCCCAGTCAGCTTTTGTTTCCAGTTTCCTTTTTGGGAATGCCATTCATACACAAAACGATAGACGACCTTGCTGACAGGTCATACTAAAGTGTTTCATTATAATATTTATCGATCGTATTATACGGAATGCTCATTCCAATTCCATGCCAAGCCGAAAGGGATAAGAATCATTGAATGTTCCTAGACTTACTATAAAACCTTAGCTTTACTTATAAAGTGTTTCGCCAGCAATTGAGACCGACCGACATGTCACTTTCATGAAAATCTTAAAAATTACAAGGAGTCAGTTGTACCGAAAACGGCCATGACGCTCTATCTAATCCTTAAGGGATCCAGGCGTGACTGTAGGTATAAATAAATATGATGTTGTTATGTAATGGTAGGGACGTTCTACCGAAAAAGTACAGCGTTAACTGTTTTTCTTCCATGCTGGACTGGGAGTGGTAGAAAGACATAGAATGTGCCAGCTGCATCTCCTCCCGGGCATGCTGTAAAAACCAGCTAAGGGATTCGAGGGTTTCTGTGTATTGCAATTTAGGCGATGGGCTGACAACCCGTCACTATAGCAATATACGCAATCATCTGTAATAACCCTCAAAACTTGTCAAATGTGGCGAAACGACCTTTGTTTAGGTCGTTTTTGCTCTGCCTACCCCATTAGGGATAAAGGCGTGATTATAAGTATGTATGTATGTTAACAGTTTGCTGCGTGAAGCCGCAACTCTATCGTCAGCAGTCCATTCTGAGGGATCATACAATATGCTGTCGTAGCAATTGATAAACAAGAATCGTTTGCCGTTTCAATGCAATTACGTAAATAATGCCAGGAAAAACATCGCAGCTAGATGTTGATGATGACTGTTGTGTTGTTGTATATTTATATCGATCGACAAAAGTGTGGCAATGGGTATAGGGACGTTCTGCCGAGAAAGTACTGCGTTAGCAGTTCGCTGCGTGGAGTCGCAGATCTATCGTCAGCAGTCTATTTTGAGGGATCATACAAAATGCTACCTTTGCAAATTATAAACAAGAGCTTGGCGTTTCATTTATTTAAGAAAGGAAAAACTAGAATTTCTGGTTACCATTTTTTTATGTTTTAAAATTAAAAAAGCACTGTAAGGTAAACCTTTGGGAAGATGCTCTTATAAATAAGACAAATAACTGTGAGTCAAATATTTGTAAATAAGTAATATTTTTTTAAAAAATTACGATCAAACAAAAGATAATCATTTAATTTTACATTTAATTTTACATTAGACCAAATATTTTTAAGATTGAGAAATATTTAACATAAAGCTTAAAATATCAAGTTTGTATTTACGTCAAAATTAAGTTATGTATGTAGAGTAACAAGAAATATTACCAGCCTTCCATTAATTCGGTACCTTTTTTTCATAAAATAGATACCATGCCTGCAGAGAAGCACAAAGTCACGCGTCCCTACGTTACGGGTTATACAGAGCAATATAATACATATTAAATTATTCATTTAATATTTAATACATATTGAGGGCAATTTTAGGTTGAAATCTATCGCTATACCGTCAAATTGACAGCCCATCACCTAAATTACAATATACTGTAACCCTCGAATCTCTTTCCTGGTTTTTACAGCATGCCCAGGAGGAGAAGCAGCTGGCATATTCTATGTTTTTCTTTCGCTCCCAGTCCTGCATAGAAGATAAACCAAAATGTCACATTTTTCCTACGGGTGAGTAAAAGTGTGTGGTCTTGCAGTAAAAGGGCTGATGGTGGTAGCTGTCGCACGCTGATGCGGCAGTGCCAGCTCGGCAGGGTCGCGCGGTCGATACCCGGACCAGGACAGACTGACTTATGAGCATTATTTTATACATTTTTAGATATTTATGCTTTGATAGTTTTTGAATTAATAAAGTGTCCTTATTTATTTATTTAACCATTTATTGTACACAGAAAGATACAAAGGACAAAATACATAGGAAACACAGACACAACAGGCACTGCTTATCTCTAAAAAGAAATTTCTTACAGCAGACCTACAGAAGTGAAATGGCAATAAACGATACGCGGATAAGACGTGCACAATATACCTACTTACTTAACAAAACATAAAATGGAACAAGTACAATCAGAATCTAAAGATAAAAACCAAAACTATTACTAAGACTACAAAAGATATAAAATACCTACTTAAAATAAATAAATATCCTTATCCTTGTTTTCACCGGCTATGTGTTTAAATTATTTTATATAAAAAAAACGGCCAAGCCCTCCCAAGGTGTCTTAGATCTGGTTTCTATTTTACTTTAGCATTGCATGCTATATAACGGCGAACTACCTCTGGACATTGGATGCTTGGCTCTTGATATTTCTTGAATCCTAATCTTTTGACATTGATAGAGGATCCAACGCGAGTTAAAAGATTGTTGGATCCTATTTTTGGACCATAGTTGAAAAATATTAGTTAAACATAATCAAAACAATAGCCGATAAAAAAAATTGTTTGTCTGTGACTGAGAGGACTGCGACAAACAAGTGTCGCCAAAACCACAGCTGACCGCAAGCCACTGCTTTTCTAAGCAGAATCGGACACGGTCATATCTCAGCAGAATCTGGAGCGTTCAGGTAAGCTCGGGAAATGGAAAGTAGAGTGTAATGGTGACGTCACAGCTGGCAGCGACCTTGCCACTAGAAAAATGTGCCGTCGCAGCGTTGCTGGCTCATCACTACGCGGCCATCCACCCTCGCAGACTGCCGAGTTGCCGACCCACCACATAACTTACTGGGTTTTTTGTTGTTTTGAACCGATGCCATGTTGTGCCATATCTGACGAAAGTTAAGATGTTTAGTCAAGATAGCTAATAAAATTGATTAATTGTTTATCATAATTTGTTGTCATTGGTCAGTATTTGAAGCCGCCCGACTATATTCTAAATAATCAACAACTTATTTTCATGGCTTTCTCAGTTTCATTTCAATGAGTAAGATCCTTATTTGATGCTTTGTGCGAATAACAATAACTATTTCTCTTAATCATAGCTTTATTTGATAAAAGAAGTACAGATTGGTCAATATCATCCTATTTGTTTCAGCATTTATAATGTTAAAGATAACATTCGACAAAGCCTACATCGTGCTACGCGGTTGCTACGAAGGCGCTACGGCGGAGCACTAACTTAAATACGTTCAGTTCTAAGATGGATTTCGAATACACAAATTGTATTTATCACTCGCATAGGTTATATATTATTGCTTTGACCTAATTCAACTTGGATGGAGATTACATAACGTCATACATAGAATTAAATAACCATAAATCTTATACCGAAATGCAGTCCAATGGTATGGCGGACGTAATGTGCCATATATTATTATGATGTAGGTAGAAATGGGCCATTACAGTGCTGGACCCGCACTAACAATGCCCATAATTCTCGTCGACTTCATTAACAGGCCTCCATTTGCATGACAGCCTCCGACATGGAGCTGAGGGAGAGTTAGCAGGAGTGACTAGACGGTACAAAAGGAGTGATTTCGGTCCCAAAATTATTTAATGTTTCAATCTGACTGAACTGAACCCTGTAAAGACACACTGAATGCTGTGATCTGCCTGTTATGCTGTGTGTTGTAAGTTAAATTTGATCACTGCTCATCATAAATTAATTGTAAAATTTTATTTAAATATGTTTTGATTTGTTTATCTTTTAGGAGTGAAAAGGTAACAAAACAAACAAACAGACAGACAAAGTTACTTATTGCCTTTGTAGGTAATGAATATTAGTTGCTCTATGACTGTTTTATAAATAAGTTGAAAAGATAATTAATAAGAGACGTCAAACAAATACTTTTAAAACAAAATGACGACCCGCATAGCCTAGTTGGCAGGACATCTGCTCTGCCTGCTACGCAAAGGGTCCCGGGTTAGCATCGGCCGGGCAGACATTTGAATGATGTATTTAAATGTCTGTTTCTGGGTTTGGGTGTTCTTTGTGGTTTTTTCAGTGTATGTCCATGCATGGCACTCCGATACAGGGAATCCCAGTGGGGGCTATGAGTGTGTAATCATGTTTTTTTTTATATAAATTTACAAAAAAATATAGATTAAAAATTTAATTAAATGATGACAATTAATTAAAAAAAAAACTATTACATGCTTTTTTTTTAAATATTAATGTTTGGTACGTCCTCATAGTCCTTCATCCTTTTAGAATGTTCTCAAGCTATACACAACTACGGTTCATACCAACCGCTCTACGAACAAGAGGAGAGAGGCGTGGGTGGACGTACTCTCAACAAAGCCAAATTCCATTTGCATCTCTCTGTTACTCTTTCAATGCAATTTCAACCCTAACACTAAGGAACACAGGTGTGTCGTCTAGAAACTGAAGGGTGAAGTTAAGTTAGCAGAGTAAGTAGGCGGCGTTATCCCTGTCTCTTTCTCGAGGGGCGTGTCTCCCGCGGCCACGCCCCTCCCGTCGCGTCGCTTCACAACTCTAGCGTACTACAATCGCGATATACTTAGCTATACATAGTATGTAAGTATGTACCATGGCCACTGAAAGATCAGTATTAGTACATTGATTTCATGCTTCAGCGAGCTGGTTTATCACGCCTGATTGGTCATAAGCTTGATAAGATAAGCCTGACTCTGTTTTGATAGAGGTCATATTGATCCAATTAATTGGGGTATTTTGTCGCATAATTTAATTGACTTACGTTGGACAATTATTTATTTCAGTTTTATATAAAAAGCCTGAAAATTTTACAAAGTATCGATTCGTTTACAAAAAAGATCATTTTATATTTTTATGTAATTTTCTATTATGTTTCCTTATGCTACCATTCCAGTAAATACTACCTATCAAAATTGAACCAGAAATCTATATGATAGAGCTGATAAGAAAAAAAACCTGGTGCAAGTTGTTCAGTTTCGTTGACTGAGCAACCCCTATCAGTATTCGGTACACTGTCCCTTATACCACGTATTTTAAATTAAATTGAAATTATAAAATTACAATCTATACTTCCATGCTGGCTTCGAAACTATAAAAAACTTAGAATGTTCCAGCTCCTTCTGTTTCCAAGCGTACTGTACAACGATAGGGTGTTTTTTATATTGCCACTGATGTTCGGTAAAGTGGTCGAAAATTGGACTTCATTAGAGCCAGCCGTGGCGCCCATATGCCCGAAATCATCTTTAAACTTAAATGGCATCAAATTATCTTTTAAATAAAGCCATCACCGAGGCTATCAACATTATTTTAACATGTTTTATTTCAATTTTAAAACCTTAAAAAAACACCCTATCGTTGTACAGTACGCTTGGAAACAGAAGGAGCTGGAACATTCTAAGTTTTTTATAGTTTCGAAGCCAGCATGGAAGTATAGATTGTAATTTTATAATTTCAATTTAATTTAAAATACGTGGTATAAGGGACAGTGTACCGAATACTGATAGGGGTTGCTCAGTCAACGAAACTGAACAACTTGCACCAGGTTTTTTTTCTTATCAGCTCTATCATATAGATTTCTGGTTCAATTTTGATAGGTAGTATTTACTGGAATGGTAGCATAAGGAAACATAATAGAAAATTACATAAAAATATAAAATGATCTTTTTTGTAAACGAATCGATACTTTGTAAAATTTTCAGGCTTTTTATATAAAACTGAAATAAATAATTGTCCAACGTAAGTCAATTAAATTATGCGACAAAATACCCCAATTAATTGGATCAATATGACCTCTATCAAAACAGAGTCAGGCTTATCTTATCAAGCTTATGACCAATCAGGCGTGATAAACCAGCTCGCTGAAGCATGAAATCAATGTACTAATACTGATCTTTCAGTGGCCATGGTACATACTTACATACTATGTATAGCTAAGTATATCGCGATTGTAGTACGCTAGAGTTGTGAAGCGACGCGACGGGAGGGGCGTGGCCGCGGGAGACACGCCCCTCGAGAAAGAGACAGGGATAACGCCGCCTACTTACTCTGCTAACTTAACTTCACCCTTCAGTTTCTAGACGACACACCTGTGTTCCTTAGTGTTAGGGTTGAAATTGCATTGAAAGAGTAACAGAGAGATGCAAATGGAATTTGGCTTTGTTGAGAGTACGTCCACCCACGCCTCTCTCCTCTTGTTCGTAGAGCGGTTGGTATGAACCGTAGTTGTGTATAGCTTGAGAACATTCTAAAAGGATGAAGGACTATGAGGACGTACCAAACATTAATATTTAAAAAAAAAGCATGTAATAGTTTTTTTTTTAATTAATTGTCATCATTTAATTAAATTTTTAATCTATATTTTTTTGTAAATTTATATAAAAAAAAACATGATTACACACTCATAGCCCCCACTGGGATTCCCTGTATCGGAGTGCCATGCATGGACATACACTGAAAAAACCACAAAGAACACCCAAACCCAGAAACAGACATTTAAATACATCATTCAAATGTCTGCCCGGCCGATGCTAACCCGGGACCCTTTGCGTAGCAGGCAGAGCAGATGTCCTGCCAACTAGGCTATGCGGGTCGTCATTTTGTTTTAAAAGTATTTGTTTGACGTCTCTTATTAATTATCTTTTCAACTTATTTATAAAACAGTCATAGAGCAACTAATATTCATTACCTACAAAGGCAATAAGTAACTTTGTCTGTCTGTTTGTTTGTTTTGTTACCTTTTCACTCCTAAAAGATAAACAAATCAAAACATATTTAAATAAAATTTTACAATTAATTTATGATGAGCAGTGATCAAATTTAACTTACAACACACAGCATAACAGGCAGATCACAGCATTCAGTGTGTCTTTACAGGGTTCAGTTCAGTCAGATTGAAACATTAAATAATTTTGGGACCGAAATCACTCCTTTTGTACCGTCTAGTCACTCCTGCTAACTCTCCCTCAGCTCCATGTCGGAGGCTGTCATGCAAATGGAGGCCTGTTAATGAAGTCGACGAGAATTATGGGCATTGTTAGTGCGGGTCCAGCACTGTAATGGCCCATTTCTACCTACATCATAATAATATATGGCACATTACGTCCGCCATACCATTGGACTGCATTTCGGTATAAGATTTATGGTTATTTAATTCTATGTATGACGTTATGTAATCTCCATCCAAGTTGAATTAGGTCAAAGCAATAATATATAACCTATGCGAGTGATAAATACAATTTGTGTATTCGAAATCCATCTTAGAACTGAACGTATTTAAGTTAGTGCTCCGCCGTAGCGCCTTCGTAGCAACCGCGTAGCACGATGTAGGCTTTGTCGAATGTTATCTTTAACATTATAAATGCTGAAACAAATAGGATGATATTGACCAATCTGTACTTCTTTTATCAAATAAAGCTATGATTAAGAGAAATAGTTATTGTTATTCGCACAAAGCATCAAATAAGGATCTTACTCATTGAAATGAAACTGAGAAAGCCATGAAAATAAGTTGTTGATTATTTAGAATATAGTCGGGCGGCTTCAAATACTGACCAATGACAACAAATTATGATAAACAATTAATCAATTTTATTAGCTATCTTGACTAAACATCTTAACTTTCGTCAGATATGGCACAACATGGCATCGGTTCAAAACAACAAAAAACCCAGTAAGTTATGTGGTGGGTCGGCAACTCGGCAGTCTGCGAGGGTGGATGGCCGCGTAGTGATGAGCCAGCAACGCTGCGACGGCACATTTTTCTAGTGGCAAGGTCGCTGCCAGCTGTGACGTCACCATTACACTCTACTTTCCATTTCCCGAGCTTACCTGAACGCTCCAGATTCTGCTGAGATATGACCGTGTCCGATTCTGCTTAGAAAAGCAGTGGCTTGCGGTCAGCTGTGGTTTTGGCGACACTTGTTTGTCGCAGTCCTCTCAGTCACAGACAAACAATTTTTTTTATCGGCTATTGTTTTGATTATGTTTAACTAATATTTTTCAACTATGGTCCAAAAATAGGATCCAACAATCTTTTAACTCGCGTTGGATCCTCTATCAATGTCAAAAGATTAGGATTCAAGAAATATCAAGAGCCAAGCATCCAATGTCCAGAGGTAGTTCGCCGTTATATAGCATGCAATGCTAAAGTAAAATAGAAACCAGATCTAAGACACCTTGGGAGGGCTTGGCCGTTTTTTTTATATAAAATAATTTAAACACATAGCCGGTGAAAACAAGGATAAGGATATTTATTTATTTTAAGTAGGTATTTTATATCTTTTGTAGTCTTAGTAATAGTTTTGGTTTTTATCTTTAGATTCTGATTGTACTTGTTCCATTTTATGTTTTGTTAAGTAAGTAGGTATATTGTGCACGTCTTATCCGCGTATCGTTTATTGCCATTTCACTTCTGTAGGTCTGCTGTAAGAAATTTCTTTTTAGAGATAAGCAGTGCCTGTTGTGTCTGTGTTTCCTATGTATTTTGTCCTTTGTATCTTTCTGTGTACAATAAATGGTTAAATAAATAAATAAGGACACTTTATTAATTCAAAAACTATCAAAGCATAAATATCTAAAAATGTCACATTTTCCTACGGTGAGTAAAAGTGTGTGGTCTTGCAGTAAAAGGGCTGATGGTGGTAGCCTGTCGCAC
>JARACY010002527.1:0-41863 GCA_029255725.1 Scrobipalpa atriplicella
GCCCGACTCACTGGGTGCAGCAACAAGTCGCCCGACTCACTGGGTGCAGCAAACAAGTCGCCCGACTCACTGGGTGCAGCAAGCAACAAGATGTACGATTCAACGGCTGAAAAGCGTCTACGGTATCGACCGCCTGTCCCAAAAGGGGGAGTACTGTAGCGCACATAGATGGCGCCACATCAAGAATCAACAGTCCTGAAACGCGGTATCGAAGTTTGCACGGCGATCTGCATATATACAACTTCCGAATTCATCCAGTCGGACTCCGGTCCCCTGGTCACAACACCCGACCAGGCGGGTAATTACCCTTTTCCCATCCGTCATCACTCGGCCAACTGGCCTCAAGGAAATACTCCTAAATGTCTTCTTATACCTAATCTAACCTACGCTAACCTAAAGAATCAATGGAACCAATTGGGAAAGTACACAATGTTATTAAACGTAATCAAAGGTCCATCCAGGTTTTTTTTTCTGGGGGTGGGCACAAGTATGTCCGGGGTAGGTATGTATTACTTTTTTTTTTTCTCATAAAGGTTTCCGCACCCCAGGGGGAGAGGGGAGGGTTTCCCTCCCACCCCTCCTCAACCCTTAAGGTGCTAATAGACGTCCGGACCGGTCGACCATAGACAACACCAGACCAGCAGTTAGTGTTGCCCGCGCCCTTTTGCCGGACATTTTGACCACAAAAACTGAATTTGTAACTGTATCTGGTCTGGTGGTAAATAAATATTTATTTTTTATGTACATTTGTTTATCTCCCTTTTGGTCTCCCTCCGTTTTATATTATTTTTTATTATGTGTTTTACCATTATCTTGAGATTATAGAGTCTCGACATGAGAGGGTCAAAAATAATGTAAAATGTTACTTTAATAACATTGTGGCAACACTAACCCGTCAATAATAATAATAATGTGCGGCGGACCGGACTAGCGTCCACACGTCCGGACTGCACCAATTTGACAGTCCGGTGCGGATGTCTGTTAACACCTTTATATAAAGATCCGAATATCAAATGCAACCCCCCGCCCTGTCACGTAATACATTTTTTATGAAGTCACAAACTACTAAGAAGAAACTGACGTATGAAGTCGACTTTTACCAAATAACAATGACCTTATCAAAATTATGGGAAAGATTATCAAATTAACTTTTGTACCTTCATAACTTCCGCTTGAGGGATCCCAGCGTCCGGAATACTTCTGTATAATAAAGCTTCATGACTCCCCTTGTCTGCTACTAACTGTCCTTCCTCTGTAAGGCACCATTTGGTATTTTTTAAAGTTTCAGAAGTAACCTTAAGGGCCTCCAAACTTTTCACTGCCCCAACTATTTTCTGGTGGTCCTCATCGAATTCCTTGGCCAACACTAAAGTGTCCACTTTATCTGCTTTGTCCAGGTAGTGCAAAATCCTTTCGTTCAATTCCATTTTGCCTGAAAATTATATTAAAATAAAATAGATTCACACGAAGCTTAGGTTAGGAATCCACGAAACGCTCTTCCGCTCTTCAACACTGAGTAGGTATAGGTAATCACTAATCACTATATATATAGCGTTTTATACAGTTCCTTACAGTCCCGTATAGCGCTTATGCTCTTATTCCACCTTCCTAAATTCAGAAGACTAAATCATTCAGTAACTGAATTCAGTCAAGTGAAATAGCATTTAGAAAGTTAGAATCCTAATTAGCATCCTAAATCGGAGGCAGTGAGGCTTCTGACTGACTGAATGATTTTAGCATCCTAATTAGGAAGCGATTTAGGAAGGTGGAATAGCATTCAGACGCGCTAGTCGCACCGCAGCCGCCACTGTGAGAAGACGTGCAATTATTTTTATTTGTTAATACGTGAGAGGACGATGTCGTCGGTGACGAAATAAAATAAATTATGACTAATATAATAGAATTAGATAAAAATGTGCCATATCTCTGGACAAAAATGACAAAAATTATTTCAGTTAAAATTTAGAAATTTTATTAATTTTAAGTAGGTATTTTATGAATAGGTACTTCCATGCTGGACTGAGAGTGATAGAAAAACATAGAATGTGGCATCTCCTCCAGGGCATACTGTAAAAACCAGCTAAGTTATTCGAGGGTTTCAGGGTATTGCAATTTATTTAATATAATAATAATAAACCTCAAAACTTGTCAGACGTGGCGGAAGGACCTTTGTTTTGGTCGTTTTTTGCTCTGCCTACCCTATTAGAGATCAAGGCGTGATTTTATGTATGTAGGTATGTATAAAAAACATCGACGAAAATACCATAAGAACATCGACGAAACACGTCTGACCGAATTGGCCGCGCGCTCGCAACTGAATCAGTAACTGAATTTAGTCAGTGGAATCAGAAGCTTCTAATTAGGCTTCTTTTTAGGTTTCTGAATAAGTCGACTGAATTTAGTCAAATGGAATAAGGCCATTATTCATACAAATACAATACAGCATAAATTTCGCAATATTTCGCAATCAAAACAGCGCATCAGTGTTGCCAGCGCCGTATGTTCAAAAGTTACTTACACTCTTTCAAAAAAGTTACGTTTTGAAGAAAAAAGTTACGCCACAATTTTTTTTTTCATAAAAATATATTTTTTCGCGTGTTTAGTATAGATACAATGGTTTCTATTATTTTTTCATTGTTGTTTAGGTGTTTTTTTCCAGTTTTTTCGCGTGTTAAGTATAGATACAACGGTTTTGATTATTTTTTTAATTGTTGTTTGGGTGAATCTTTCACTAACAGCCAATGTTTCGGTTCATGACATGACACAGAACCGTAAATCTAAAAAAGAAAAATGAATGCAAGTTACTATCTATAGTATTTCAGTCTGATAAAACGAAACAAAAGTTGCGTGCGTTCCGTTTTACGAAAAATATTTTTTTCACGAAATGTTACGTAAAAGTTACGCCCGTTGGCTAGGTTACGCCAAGGTTACGCTTAAGGGTGAAAAGTTACGTAAAACGTAACAAAAGTTACGTTCTGGCAACGCTGCCAGCGCATGCCGCCAGCACAGAGTATATACCAACGTGTACCTTAGCCGCTGTCAGATAAAACTTCACTCACTTCCGGTGCGCCTCTGAACGGGCCGGAAAAAAATTAACCTAGTCGAATCGAAATTTCGTCTGACATGTGTCTCTGAACGGGCAGTATAATTTTTAACCAGGTTAAATTTCGATCGATCGAGTGGCTAATACACTACGACACAATAATAACCACGAAAAACTAAATAAGAAAGCCAGAAACTCAGTCCTACGTGTGATTCGTTACGGTTCCCGCGCAAAACTTTCCTAAACTAAACTGTCAAATCAAGATAACGTTCGTCTTCCACGTTTTTTTCGAACGTTCCTATTTTCTTTTCACGACCAACGAACGAGTTATTTTTGAAATGAAGTCTACATTGATATTTTATTTTATAAAATACGCGGCTTCTAGTCTTCTGGTTAACAACAAAACCTTACAAAACTAATACCCCCCTATACCCTCTATGGTCTTTGGATTAACGTGACTGATATTACTTAACTTTTTCTATAAAGGAACGTAATATTTCATCCATTTCATCGGAGAGTTTTGCGCGGGAACCGTAACGAATCACACGTATGGACTGAATTTCTGGCTTTCTAATTTAGTTTTTTCGCGGTTATTATTGTGTTAGTTGTAGTGGGACTAGCATAATAATGTGCCGGTAGTGAAAGACAATGTGGTGAAAGTAAGAAATAAAGTACAGAAATCCTATATGGTTCGACTCGACACTCCCGCGTAAATCATCAGAGAGCATTAGATGGCGGCCACTCGCAATCTAATGAGTTCTAGGTTAGGTTAGGTTGGGGTTTTGCGCGGGGGGCATGAAAAATCTGACGGACTTTGTTCCTCGCTCTTCTAAATTAGTTCCTTGCAGTGTTTGTTGTATTTAATGTGGTGGATTTAACATAATGATCTGCTGACGAGGAACAATATGGCGGGAGTAAGAAGCAAAGGAAGGCGCTACCGTACGGTTCGGATTGTTATCTCCGCGCAAAAGTCTGTTGAGCATTTGGAATGTGAATCACCGGCGCATTCCAATGACTCTTAGGTTAGCGTAGGTTAGATTAGGTATAAGAAGACATTTAGGAGTATTTCCTTGAGGCCAGTTGGCCGAGTGATGACGGATGGGAAAAGGGTAATTACCCGCCTGGTCGGGTGTTGTGACCAGGGGACCGGAGTCCGACTGGATGAATTCGCGGAAGTTGTATATATGCAGATCGCCGTGCAAACTTCGATACCGCGTTTCAGGACTGTTGATTCTTGATGTGGCGCCATCTATGTGCGCTACAGTACTCCCCCTTTTGGGACAGGCGGTCGATACCGTAGACGCTTTTCAGCCGTTGAATCGTACATCTTGTTGCTTGCTGCACCCAGTGAGTCGGGCGACTTGTTTGCTGCACCCAGTGAGTCGGGCGACTTGTTGCTGCACCCAGTGAGTCGGGCGACTTGTTGCTGCACCCTGTGAGTCGGGCGACTTGTTGCTGCATCCAGTGAGTCGGACGTCTTTGTTGCTGTGACGATGAGGCTGGAGGCGCTGAGATAGTGAAGTCCAAGTTGCATGTTGGCGGTGATGTCCAGTGATTTTGGTGTGGTCCATGGTTAAGATCTTCCATCACGTCCTTGTGCGATCACGTCGGGGTCACCAATTTAGGAGTATTTCCTTGAGGCCAGTTGGCCGAGTGATGACGGATGGGAAAAGGGTAATTACCCGCCTGGTCGAGTGTTGTGACCAGGGGACCGGAGTCCGACTGGATGAATTCGGAAGTTGTATATATGCAGATCGCCGTGCAAACTTCGATACCGCGTTTCAGGACTGTTGATTCTTGATGTGGCGCCATCTATGTGCGCTACAGACAAAATAAAATACACTCTGAAGACTAGGCTGCATGGGCTCACGCTCTTCGCCTTCCCAAACGGGAGAATATATAAAATAATAAATAACTTGGTGATCGTGATTGTGAACCGGTTTTTGTGTCGTAATTTTATTATAATCCATTTAGGTACTTTGTATCAGGAGCGGCAAAACTGCAGCGCGAAATTCAATGTAAGTTCCTTTAGCTTTTCCACGAATGTTATTTCTCATTCTATTGTAGAACTGTTTATTTGTAACCAAAACTTATCTAGACCGGTCAGCCGCCGGCGCAAATACCTCGAATATAAATTATTTTGTAGTTCCACTATACTAATTTGGGCATTGCAATGTAACTAGAAATACGCACGTCGACGAAAGAAAATTGTATCACAGACCTTCTAGACTGTCTGAAAAATGCCTCTAACTGTCCTATTAACAAATAGGTACTTATTGCAACCTTGATAAATTAATCATGTACCTACCTTATATTGTTACTAATCGACGATAAAAACCGTAAGTTCAAAGTTCATATGCAAGACAATACATAGCATCAATATTTTGTATTTTAGACATTCTATAATATACCTATTCATACAACATTATTTTATTCTCTGGAAATTTAATAGCATAGGTATAGTAAGTAGGTTTGAAAATTTATTATTTATTTTATTCATCTACCTACCTATAGGTACCTACTCCATTGACCTACTCTCTATAAAATGCATTTATGTATTTCTTTATCAGTATATTGCACCTAAAACAGTTGTTCCTGTAAGAAAGTCTAATTACGACAAGGTAGCTTTAGCTTGGTAATAAAGGTATTATACAGTATAATTAAAATACAATAAGTTTTACCAACCTTGGTACCAACATTTTTTACATTGCTTGCAATAACAAACAACTATCAACAAACAAACAACTATCCCCACGGAACAGAACTAAAAATATTTAATTAATGGTAGGGTAAGGCCGAAAATTTTCCGACTACATGAAAGTAAAAATTGCCCCATTTCGTGATGGCGTATTAAAAAAAAACTAACCAGTAATTCTTAATTAGAGAACTCTTATTGTATTTTTTAGGACTCTAAATCATACAATTTTATAACAAAGTTAAAATACTCTTTATGGTTTAATAACTACAGTGACTTCAATTCGTCCGTTACCCCAAAGGTAAATAACAGTTTTTATTAAACCTGTTTCGAATATAAATATGTATAAGTGGAAAAGCAATGCGTGACTTGTGTTTTAAATATTCCTAGTGGTAGTTGTTCAGTTTCGTTGACTGAGCAACCCCTATAAGTTTGCGGGACGCTGTCCCTTACACCCCCTATAAGGCATAAAGTTTTACATCAAAAAGGTGCACTATGAAATCGGCCTTACATACTTTATTCGTTAGTTTCGCGTTACTTTTACGTTACCGTAACATAGTAGTACCTATCTATGTTACTCTATGTTACTAAGTGGGAAAATTCTCGGCCTTAATGGAATGATTACAGAATTTTACTTATCTTCCTTATTTAAAAAAAATAAGTAACTATCATTTCTATAGTTTGTACTTGCGATTGTTGGCACTTGGTGAAACTCCATTGTATAATGTTGTTGTGTAACACTTACATTTCAAATACTGAAATTCTATCAGAGCAATATGCTAAGATAAAATTGAAATATTTTTTAGATGTCTCGCTTAGACCTGGTAGTATTTGGTGCAACAGGCTTCACCGGGAAGTATGCGGTGCTGCACCTCGCCAAACAGTTTGCCAAGGCCGAGAATGTGACGTGGGGCATCGCCGGCCGCTCACAGACCAAACTGCAGAGTGTCATACAGGAGGTGGCTAAGAAAACTGGTAAGATTTAGACCTGGTAGTATTTGGAGCCACACTAGACCTGGTAGTATTTGGAGCCACACTAGACCTGGTAGTATTTGGAGCCACACTAGACCTGGTAATATTTGGAGCGACAGGCTTCACCAGCAAGTATGCGGTGCTGCACCTCGCTAAACAGTTTGCCAAGGCCGAGAATGTGACGTGGGGCTTCGCCGGCCGCTCACAGACCAAACTGCAGAGTGTCATACAGGAGATGGCTAAGAAAACTGGTAAGATTTAGACCTGGTAGTATTTGGGGCCACACTAGACCTTGTAGTATTTGGAGCCACACTAGACCTGGTAGTATTTGGAGCCACACTAGACCTGGTAATATTTGGAGCGACAGGCTTCACCGGCAGGTATGCGGTGCTGCACCTCGCTAAACAGTTTGCAAAGGCCGAGAATGTGACGTGGGGCATCGCCGGCCGCTCACAGAGCAAACTGCAGAGTGTCATACAGTACAGGAAGTGGCTAAGAAAACTGGTACGATTTTCCTTTCAGAATATTTAGTGTAAAAAATGTTGCTGACCAAATAGAGTATGAACACACCCACGAAACTTAACCCTTTACGGCATACGAGTCCAAATATGACTACAATATTTTTATCAGTTATTTTCACTCAGTAAAGGTAACTAAACAAAAATAAATTATCAAAAATGGGTGGTCATATTTGGACTCGTATGCGTTAATGGTTTAACAACTATCCCCGTGATGGAACTTAGATCAAAAAATTTTTTTTTGGGGTTCACACTCTAAAGTTTGGTCATAAATTTTAGTACACCTGTTAAAATTGGGAATTTTTTTTTTTTTCTTATTTATTTCTATAATGAATTTGAAATGAATAAGTACTTAATAGATAGCATAAAGTAATTAAATGTCACAACATGACCAAGAATTTGATTACCTATATGCTTATCAGAATAAATAGGTACATATAATAGGTAGCCTTAGTAAGTATTTTTTTTTTATATCAAAGCAAACAAATACCTATTAGGCGTAGTAAACTAGCCGTTAATCATAAATTTTTTATTACCTCTAAAAACTTCATGATAATAATTATGACTGTATCACAACATAGGTACCTAATCATTTTCATTTATCACTACATGCTGACTATATTGTTGGTGATATCACCTACAAACTGTTCGCGGCTCGAATACGTAATGATTTTGCGACCGCTGCTTTGCTCCTTAACTTGAAATTCATTTGTTGCCTTCATTAGCAGATACAGGCACGTTTCGGATGAATTCGCTCCGAAGTGTCCGAAGCCGTGTTTTTGTATCACTTGAAATAACTTTCGTATGCAAATGATTCGAGCGATTCAGAAATAGTGCTCCTGATCCATTATTCACAAGAACTCCCAAATTCCAAAGCCGAAATCCGAACTCCAGTGGGCCCCCTTTGGATGGTAGCCTAAATACAGCGCCCGATAACCCTTTTGAAATCTTCAGACATTACTAAAAGGGTCTCGTAATTCACTCGCCAGACTACCCAGACCTTTTCGTACACTTTAGTTTTACCGTACATCTTCCCTTTACAGGGGAAGACCTATCTTCCATCAAGATCATATCATCGCCGACGTGAATGATGAAGCCTCCCTGAAAGACATGTGTAGTCAGGCAAAGGTTCTAGTCAACTGCTGCGGCCCTTACAGACTGTATGGGGAACCTGTGGTTAAGGCTGCGATTGAAGGAAAAGCGCATTATGTGGACGTCAGTGGGGAACCGCAGGTAAGTTTTCGGACATCATTCCAACACTTAGTTGCAGCATACTTGAAACTCCCTCGGAAAATTGCTGTTTTGTTTTTTAAACATAAATTATAGTGGTGTGGTATTACTGTGCTTTGTTGCAAATGTAGACACATTTTTTTTCCTGTTCTTGGCGACAAAGTGGCTAATATTCTATCAGACATTTACTAAGTGACCTAAGCGATAATAGTAACGCCTCTGGACTGGAGATGCATTTAAGATATTAAAGTTCAGAGATCAGGTTGCTCTGCTACTATGCTGCTTGTTTGAGTAGTAAATATTCGATGCAGTTGCATAATATAAAACATACATGATCTTTATGTGTTAGTTAAGCATTGTTGACTTATAATTAAATAGTATAGGGGATTAGGTGTAATTGAAAATGAGGTGATGAGCTGAGAATCCATCACTGTAGCACAGTACGCAATCATATCTGTAGTGGCGCTCTGTTTAGCCCGGAAATGGGTATAAGCGTGAGCGAAAGCTATGTATTTAAAATCATCATCGTCATCAACATTATCTAAAGCGTTTAGGACGCCGCCGGTGGGCCTTAGCCTGTGTCAGTAAATCAATATAATATTTCTTCATGTAAGTATTCAGTAGAAATGCATAGATGTGTATTGGCGCTTGAAACAGGTAAATATAAATAGCTGTGTAATTATGTGGTAATTGTTTCATAACACTTTTTTTCGCGTTCCGGCGGAATAGTAAGTACAAAATAATGATTTATACTGCTTTACATAACTAGCAGCTGTACTCATGTAATATGCTTCATTTTCTTAACGTTTTCCTGTGGTAGAAATAGAGTGAGTCAATGGTAGCAATTCGTAGTTGCAAAACACGCCTTAACTAATATTAGTCTATACCTGTCATTTTCTATCGTAAAAATAATCTCTTAAAAATGAATAGGGTATAGTTAAGTCGTGTCCTCATCGAATCAATGGCATTGTCTGATATATGTTTCTTGTCTTGCGTCTTTAGAAATAATTTATACTGAGATTTATACCTACCTATGCCAAACATTAAAACAGCGGCAGATTCCACAAGACCTTATTTTTCATTAGGTACTGAAATAAATATGCAGTTTCGAAGATTTTGTGATGCGTAACACGGTATATATTTTTTTGGATTTTTTAATACAATATTTTTTGAGTTATTTAAAAAAATGATTTTTTGGACAGAGTTCGGTTTTCTGTCACAATATCCTTTGTCTATTCTATTACCTATGCATACGAAAAAAAAACTGACAATCAATCAAGTTGTCACTTTTTTTTTTGTTCTTGGCAAAGGGAAAAGTTACACACGGACGAACTTTGTGACTTACGACCTTTTAGAATAAATCATATTTCAAAAAATTATTTCTCTGGAAAGAAAGGATAATTCGACAAAGTTACAATGAACAGTCTTTCTTCCATGCTGGACTGGGAGCGATAGAAAAACATAGAATGTGCCAGCTGCATCTCCTCCCGGGCATGCTGTAAAAACCAGCTAAGGGATTCGAGGGTTTTAATATACTGTAATCTAGGCGATGGGCTGACAACCTGTCACTACAGCAATATACAGATCTATCTTAAACAACCCTCAAAACTTGTCAGACTTAGCGTAATGACCTTTGTTTGTGTCGTTAACGCTCTGCCTACCCCATTAGGGATAAAGGCGTGATTTATGTATGTATGTATGTATGTACAATGAAAAGTCTCTAAAATAGTGATAATCTATCCATAAATCAATTAAAAGTTTCATGTTAAAATAGTAAGGTGTCATAGATTACCAAGATTTTGTTCAAACGGAATGTGTGTGAGTGCACTTACAATAGGTATGTATTTTTGTTAGGTAGGACACGTTATCTATCAGGCGCTCGCTGTAATCTGGTGATTGCTAAGCCAGTACGATTTGGTTGGAGAAATTATGATAACAAGTGCAATCAAGTTTCCATTCGCATTTCTTACTTACCTACTAAAATATTCGAAAACTATTTATAAAAATAAAACTTTTTAGCTGCTTTTCAGATGTTCTAGAAAAACCCTTAATTATTTATTTAGCATGTTTGTGTAATAAAATTTTATCTGTTAATTAAAATAGCAACTTGACAATTGCCTTTTCCTACAGAAAATTACATACGTACATACATACATAAAATCACGCCTTTATCCCTAATGGGGTAGGCAGAGCGAAAACGACCGAAAGGTCATTCCGCCACGTCTGACAAGTTTTGAGGGTTATTTCAGATGGCCATGTGTATTGCTATAGTGACAGGTTGTCAGCCCATCGCCTAAATTGCAATACATTACAACCCTCGAATCCCTTAGCTGGTTTTTACAGCATGCCCGGGAGGAGAAGCAGCTGGCACATTCTATGTTTTTCTATCACTCCCAGTCCAGCAGAAAATGACGGCTTAGTAAAATGTAGTAAAAACATAGAATATATAATAGTACTGTAAAAAGTAAAATGGCGGCAGATACAATGCGAGTTTCTAACAAAGGTTTTAGCGTGACACAGACCATGTCAGCGGGCTATTTATTATACAGGCGTTTAAAATTCGTCATTCGTTGGTCGGTTCCATAACCGACAGGCACACGATAAGAAGTGTGCTTATCAGGGATGTTATAAGCCAAATCAGAAATTATGACACAGGCCTGTCAAAATACCGCAGCAAAAATTATGGTACGGTTTGATTTTCAGTAAAATAGGTAAAAAAAAAATGAAATGGACGTAAGTTTGGCATAAAAAATCTTCTCCGTACCTATTCTACCTTGATTCTACCCCATTTATTCTTCCGGACGCTCACCGCAAGAAGGAAACAAGATAAGTTAAACCTACAATGGCCTATATCTAAGAGAATATAATCACTAACTAGTGTGCATGCATACTAATATGCATCAAAAACAAGAACAAAACGTAATATCTGTTCCATTTCACGACAAATTGTGTGGCCAAACTAATGTATGTATGGTAATTAATGGTAAATGCAAAATTATGGTACTTTTGCGTACCATAATGAAGTTCTAGGGTACAGGGTACGAGGACCTGAATTATGGTACACGTACCATAATTATGGTACGTATAATACCACTGGTGCTTATTACTCTAGTATAGGCCAGACAGATGTGACGTGAGCCCACCTAGAGAACTAAAACAACTGTATTCCAGTGGTGGAGGTCAGCAAAGATGTCGCACCACCGCTTTAGCAAGCATTTGACTAGAAGACCGCAAGGAGGTACCTCCTATACCACCCCTTACCTTACCCAAGGATGTCGCACCACCGCTTTAGCAAGCATTTGACTAGAAGACCGCAAGGAGGTACCTCCTATACCACCCCTTACCTTACCCAAAGTCTTTACAAGACAGGTTCTAAACAATAATTTGTTTTTTGCTTCAGTTCATAGAAACAATGCAGTTGAACTACGACAAGGCGGCCAGAGACGCCGGTGTTTACATAATAAGCGCTTGCGGTTTTGACAGCGTTCCCAATGATATGGGGGTCGTCTACATGCAACAACAGTTCGATGGTAAGATTGATTCACAAATCTGAACGCACAAAAGTATCTTTGCCAAGTCGTGCAAACAGCCACGACCATGCCATCCTTTTTGTCGAACCATTTCATTCAGAGCAGTTTTGTTCTTGTCACAACACGACGCAGAAACCTCAAAATACTCTCTAGCTAGAGAACAAAAAAAAACTAATATTTTTTTTTATTTAAGTAGTTATTTATTTCGTTCGTTTTTTACAGGTACTCTGAACTCTGTGGAATCATATTTGACCACAGTCCCACCAGTAAACGCTAAAGGAGCCTTTATACACTACGGCACTTGGGAGTCGCTTGTGCACAGGTATGACATAACATAACTATTCTTTTTCATTAGTCGTGTGGTTTGTGTCGTGGGTTTGTGGGGTCGAAAGACCCGATGAACCATGGTGTCTGTTTTCTATTCCGCCTACTAGGTGTCTGACTTGGTCTCAACCATAACAACTTAACGTAACCACCAAGTTACTGAATTATCTTAGCTATTTGTCAGACAATCATCCTAATCACCTTTCTTTATCAAATCTGGTACAAACTTGCAAATTGGCAATAAAGAATCAACGTTGTGTCACCTTAATGGAAATCGGACACGACCTCCGGATTGACAGGCCAAGACTCAAGACTAATATATCACAGAGACAGGTATTAGATAATGAAGATTGCTTTATTGTTGTTATATTTCAGTCTGGCACACTTCAACGAGCTGGGTCCGCTGCGTAAGAAACTGTACGCGAGCAGACTACCAACCTTCCAACCCAAACTGAAGTCTCGGTAAGTTTACACGAAATAAAATTCCTAAACTCAATTTGTGACAAAAAGAGTTGGAATTGTAAGAAGTTGCATTTGCGGCAATGATCGAGGAGTGATTGCCGCACCTACCATACTGGGCGTCTGTCAACTCGCCTGGGTTAGCAAGCGCAGTGTTAGGTGTTTGGGCTAAGTGTTGCATTCATAGAGAATACTGCTGCCCGTTCTCCGAACAAGTTCCTTAGTCAGCTTTTGTGACACGTGTGATCTCTGCCTACCCCTCCGGGAAAGAGACGTGACATTATGTATGTATGTATGTATGATGATTATGGGTGCTATTCACTGTTGGCATTCTCAACACTTATAAGTTTTATTCTGCCTGTCTGCAAACGGTATCTGACTACGCATTGTCGTTACCTTGTCGCTTCCAGCGGAATCCACTCCCGCTTCGGTAAATGGAGCGTTCCCTTCATGGGCGCGGACGCTTCCATAGTGTACCGCACACAGAGATACATATACGAGACTGAACAGAAGAGACCCGTGCAATTCAAGCCATATGTCAGGATTGGAGGGTTCTTCAGTACAGTGGCCGCCGTGTTTGCCGGGGCACTGCTTTACCTGATGTGCATGACCAGTTTTACAAGAAAATTGTTATTGGATCATCCTAAGTAAGTCGCTTAATCAATAAGAGATATATCAATCTAGATAAGCACTCATTCATTCCCATCATACACTAATTGTAACATATTTTACACTCATATAATACACGAATATGTCTCATAATTATACACTCATATAATACACGAATATGTCTCATAATTATACACTCATATAATACACGAATATGTCTCATAATTATACACTCATATAATACACGAATATGTCTCATAATTATACACTCATATAATACACGAATATGTCTCATAATTATACACTCATATAAAACACGAATATGTCTCATAATTATACACTCATATAATACATGAATATGTCTCATAATTAAACACTCATTTACTCAAATGCACCCTATCACTTGTTCCGTTCGCATTATGAGGTCTATTTATAGTAGTTTATGAAGTTGCTACATATTGAGGGACATTACAATACGAGTGTGGTTTTCAATACATTACAATAGATCACGAGTATTGTAATGCCTAGATATGTACAGTTTCATACACAATTTTATTTACTTGAATACATTAAAAATTAATTACTTACAGGTTTTCCGAAAGCGAACTATCCCAATGTTTTCCTAGACTAGACTTTGCTTCCTTTCAACACTATCCTTCCTTTCACTTCCATTTTCGTCACACACACACTAATTTATAAATAAAAATTATCTTTGTCATTATCACATATTTTTAGGCTATTATAATAATTTCCCACGAAATTAATTATTTCTATTCGTACTAATAATCAAATGGTGCCATTGGCCGCGCGCGCACACATGCGCTGTAGGCGTTGTTTAGTTATTTAAAGAACGGATACAAGGTTTTTTGGTATCGATTGTGCATTTGTTCCTTTCTTTACTTCCATGCCTATGAACATTTTACTCTTCGTTGCATCTTTGTTAGAATTTGTATGGGGCAGGTGCAATGAAAAGTAAACTTTTTATTTTTTTCAGCATACTGTTTGTAAAGTACGTCAATATGAATTCGTTTTGACGTTTATAATTCGAACATTACTCTATGATGGTAGATAAACGTGTTTTATATAATGTGCATCTATCGACTAAGATGTAATATCTCGTCACCAGATTGTTCTCACTCGGCTGGGTGTCTCACGAGGGTCCCACTGAGGAAGTGATGGAGGGTTCCTACTATAAGTTTGAATTGTATGGCGAAGGATGGTCGCAGGGACAAGATGAGGGCACCAAGCCTAATGAGAAGATCGCCGTCAAGGTAGGAGAAAATAGTACTATGGTACAGATAGGGGCAAACTTGTTGACAGGTAGCGACATCTAACACAAACATTGTTAACTGAATGGTTGTATTGTATTTGACCCCACACGCGCAGGTGTCGGGCTACAACCCGGGCTATGGCGCGACGACGGCGGCGCTGCTGTACTGCGCCATCACGCTGCTCAAGCAGAAGGACAAGATGCCCGCACAGTATGTATTTACTATAAGTTTACTACCTCTAAAACTCCTATTCTAATGACGTTGAAAGATCGCCAAAATTATGTTAAACTTTTGTTTAATAGCGACGCCACTACTCCCGAAAAGAAAAAGGATTCACAGCTTCGGAGAGTACGTTAAGCCGTCGGCCCCGGTCGCTGTATTTGATAGTGGTCAATACACTAACCATGTAAGAGGGGTATAGCCGTGCGCGTGCTTGCGACACAAGCGGTTTTAAAAAGGATTTATAAAAGAGACATAAAGGTTAACCCTTTGACACAAGGGTTCATTGGGTCCTTTTTCAACTCAAAAAACTCACTCGAAGCGAAGATGACCTTCTAAAACTACAAACTGATATCAATATTCCTCTCCAGTGGCGGAGTCCTAACCACCGGCACAGCCTTCCGCAACACCGACCTCATCCAGCAGCTTCAGGACAAGCAGATGAAGTTCGAGGTCATTCCCCAACACCAACACAAGTAATGTTAACATATCAACATACCAAAGTATAGTAGTTAGTATTTTCATAGTCTGTCTGTAGATATTTGGCAGTTTGATTAAAGTACGGCAAAGCCTTTACAAGTTAAAAACTACATGCGTGTAACTTACGGCTTGCATGCTTGTTTATGTTTTCATTGTGCAAGTTACATGATACAACTGACGCGTAAGCTACCGCGTAAGTTACTAATATGGAAATCCGGCTTTGATGAACGTTTGGGGTTGTTATCAAGATGGCGGCGCTGGTTTCGTTTTTCACCACGTTCATTTGATTAAAGGCTTGTCGTATTTTAAATAATCATTGTTGTACTTAGTACCATATTTAAACGGCCTTAAACAAAATAATATTTTAATCGCGACCAATAATATACCAAACTCTTTTATTCTATATTTTTGTCAATTTTTACAGCAAAATGCATAGTAATTATTTATCAATATTTAAGAATTTTACTCGCGCAAATGCTACCACGCTAAAATATGGTAGCAAAAAGTTGACTACAGCGCCATCTATGAGATGTTTCCAAAACTTATTCCTATTTAGAGCACTGCGTATTTCTGCTCACGACGTATAGATGTCGCTAGCAGCCATATTAACTAACTAATTCACCTTTTCATATTATATTACTCCATGCCTTTTCTAGTTCGTATGATCCTGTGATATTCCGAGTGGCATCTATTTCTAGGACGTTATTTCCATACCTTAGTCTTTGTTGTTTTCAGTGCCATTCCACAAAGCCATTCCATGACAGTAAGAGAGGAATAGTGGATTATGATTACATTTTAAATTCGATAAGTACCAAACCAGATCGACAGATGGCAGTAGGGTGGGTCCATGAATCGTGCAAGCTTTTTTTATCTGTTTGGTGTTTTTAATTTATATTGGATGTCTATTTGTTGTGTATTCATAACTTTATGGTTAAGTTCAATATTTGTAGTTATAATATTTAAGTGCCTTTTTCAATAAAAATATTAAGGGGATCTCCAGTGCACGCCAGCGCACTCATCAGTAAAAAAATCATTACTCACTGAAAACGCAATGAATCGAAAATCCGGTAAACCAGATAAAAGAATAGGTACTGAAGTTTGTTTTAAGCACTATAAATTCATGATTCAGTGTTTACAGCAGGAAAAGTAGCCGTTTTTCGCAAATTTTCCTTCTTTTACTACCAGGAACTATGAATTGCAACTTTATGATGTTCTAAATTATCTTCTTTGCTTTGATTTCAGTCTGGTTAACCGGATTTTCGATTAATTGCTTTTTCAGTAAGTAATGATTTTTTTGACTGATGAGAGCGTTACCTGGCTTAGGGTAGCCCCTTAACAGAATAACGTATTTTAATCGCATACTTATACTAACTTTGCATTACTCGTTGCAATTTTATGTAAAAAACTAACGAAAATATTGATAAAAAAATAAACGAATGGGATTTGAACCCACAACTCCAGCTACACTCAATTTGAGCCGTGTTTTATTCCACTCGACGAAATTACTGGTCTTCTATAGTACATTGTTGTCGAGGCATGGAAAACCAGCAATTGACGGACGAGTAGGGATTGAAGTCCGAGCCGCAGGCTCGGACTTCAATAATACGAGTCAGACAATTGCTATTTCCGCCGAGGCTTACATAGTGCTTTTCTCAAATTAATGCAAGGAAATACATAAATAAAAAATCTATGGCGTACAGCCTCAGTGCTAGGTCAACACAAATGCAAATGGTTGAAACTAAACGCAAGTGTACTTAGAAAAAAAAGTTTGGGTATGAAGTCATGGCGTTTTGGACTTTGCTGGTCAGTTTTGGCATGGAGGAATGGCGTTTTGTACTTTGACGGAGCGCTTTGTTGTTCGAAATTTGAAAAAGACGAGTTCTATGAAAGGTTTTTTTTTTTAATTTGAGAAACCGTAAATGTCAAAGGTTGCGTATTGATTTTGCATAAGAAATAAGACTATTTTCATGCATGTTTGAGAAAAAAACTTTAAGCGCCATCTATCTCTTATTTGTAGATTAAAACTCACTCTTCTGCATTTTTTACTTATTTTTAGGGTTCCGTAGTCAACTAATTCATCTCTTCTTTTATAAACCATGAATATTCAACTAATTAGTAATTAACTAATTAGATAGTCGGGAGTCGCCTGACTAAACTTTAAAGGTATTTAAAATGGATATAAATAAAAATATTGAAACTTCAACCATGAAAATAGATATAATTAATTTAAGGATACATCAGTATGCTAGTCCAACAATGTACACACACCAACTTAAACACTCTTTATATACATTTTGATATTTATGTACATCGTAGTTACAAGAACAGCTTAAATAAGTTAAAGAAATTGAGCTTTGGTCACCAAAATAAAAATAAAGTAGACTAATATTACTTACGCGCTTTAAAGTCGGAGATACAGTTTAGGCATAATAGGTAGATAAAATCAAATAACTAACATTTGTTTGCTATTCTCTAGTCCAGGGATTTTTATAAATGGGTTAAATATAACTTAAATATTATCGACTCGACGAGTGAAGTGCGTAAGTAAAAGAAATAAATTATAAATGCGAGGATAATAATTGCAAGAGGACCAAAAATTTATTAAGAGAAATAACATAATGTGACTCTACTTTGACTTGAGAATGATAAAATGTTCTTACTTAAAATAAAAATATAAGTCTGCCGTTAATTACAATAAAAAAAAATCTAAGAGAAATCGTTTTTATTTTTCAAAGTTAACCTCTATCTTGATTATGTCAGTTATTTAATTTGTGTGTTTCTAAGGTACTATAACTAAACTTTTTATATTAAATAAGATGTTTTTTATACAAATGTACATATTATTAAATAGGTAGGTTAGGTACTAACAATGCTATCTCCGCATGGCTTGACTTCAATTAGTTTAAACCTATTACAACTTATCTAAGTACTGACATATGTTTTTAAGAATGTATAGTGTACAAAATAAACAAATGTTGCAGATTTGAGCAGTTTTTACAAAAATTAGCGCAACATACTTACAAAAATGATACAATCAATAAGTGAATATTTGGTGACTATTTACTAGTGACCTATAATAAAAAAAATGCTGGTGATAACATAACCTCGTAAATCCCACTTTTCTGAAGGTCTTATCTCAAACAGAACCTGTTGTTGTTGCTTCTTATCATCATCACATGCTCAATGCTCATAGGCTCGTATTTATAAAGCGATCTCAAGATTGAGTGCAATATAAAGTATGGACTTGACACGTCGTTTTGTACTGAAATGACGTTTCTGATACGAGCTCAACTCGCTGTCACTCTTGAGAGCTGATTATAAATACGGGCCATAGTCATAATCGTAACTAGTCATAGTCACACTAATAAAAAGTCACCGATACATGGTTAATGATCTGCTTCCTAAATAAAAAAAACACAGAACATCTTCTTTATAGTTCAAACTAAAAAAAGCACCCGATCACAAAAAACTTAAAAAGTCCATAAAAGTCACTCACTCTTTATTTAACTAGATTCCCTACTGTTTTCACTCGATCCGATAGTGCTAGCGGAGGTCGTAGGTGGCGCTTCCGGCGGCACAATCAACCCTTCTTTGATTCTCTTCTTTTGCTTCATCCTTCTATTCTGAAACCAGATCTTCACTTGCGTCTCGTTCAGTTGCAAGGCGGACGCAATTTCTATCCTTCTCGCACGCGTGAGGTACTTATTAAAATGGAACTCTTTTTCTAACTCCGTGAGTTGTTTGTTAGTGAAGTTGGTTCGTCCGGTGTTGTTGAGGTTGAGTAATGGGTTGGCGAGCATTTGTGAGCCTGTCGGGGTTCTCAGTCCGTCCTGCGGGCTTCCCAGGACGCCCTGGGTCACGAAGTCTGGAGGTGGGATCATCAGTTTTGGCGCTGTGGAAGAAAAACAAATGGAGTTAGTAAAATGGTGGTGAAAGTCACATACACACACACACACATACACACACACACAAATACTTCACAGAGGCCACAAAATTGACCATAACTCCTTAGGATAATGAGGGGGTTAAAATTGGAGTACCTAGTTAGTTGTTCTTTTCCTGTATTGGGGAAGAACAAAGTTATTTTTTATGCCAAGACAATTTCTGAAAGTAATTAATTTTTCAGTCCATTTCCCAGTGGTCTCTAGTAGGGGTTGTTGTATGTTGTGTAGGTATATGTGTAAGGTGTCTATTTTACTAAACAAATAACAAAGTTTGTAAACATTCCTATTGTATTGTTAACAACAAAACCGCATTCAAAATTCTTTCTCTGCTACTTCTACCTCAATTTTTGCAAGTTATCTGTTAACTTATTGCCAGGATTATCTTTTAAAAAAAGTTCGTGGGAGCAAAGTGACAGGTGTCATATTTTTCTAAACAAAAAGATGTTTAGAGATACGAGATATTTCAATATGTCTGTGGCGCCCCCCGCGGCGCTCTCGCGTGTTCTTGCTGCTTAGCTTTCAAAAGTATCAAAACTTGACATTTATTGTGTACCAGTGGAAAGGGGCACTATTCTACTGTGTTTTAATCTTTCTATATCATATTATTCGTTACTTAATCCCCCATTTTAAAAACCGCAAACAAGTTAAAAAAATGACTTTTTTTATACAGGGTGCTTGGAAGCTAGATGCAAAGCCTTATTAAGGGTGATAGTTTATCCTATTCTTTTAGTTTTTATCCTATACAAAATAGGATAAGATATCTAAACATATTAGATTTTCAAATAAACATTTTGAATCGCTGTAAATGTACTAATCTTGTAAAATTATAAACGAAGTAGTATCGAACTGTCGAAGATTCATTGGCCAATTTAACCACATAAACATCACCTGATCTGATTTAAAATATGTAATTAAATCAATCACAACACCTCCATTATTGGAATCATCTCTGCACTACTCTTCGTTCCTGTGTTATTTGATGGCCATTATCTAATAGCAGAGAGCAGTCAAATAATACTCATTGTCCACGTTATTTGACTAGGAAGTGGTTTTTACATGTCAATATTGGATTAGTTTTACAGAGCGTTTGCGTTAGTCCACTGTTGTTTGGACAGGCAGGTAGGTAATCTCATTGGATTGTTTTGTTGAGGATTTTGGATTTTGTGGTAACAGATATCCTATTTTATGTCGTGTGAATTGTATTTTTTATGGATTTGTAAGTAGGATATCGAATCCGGCACCAAACACCATATTGTTTTCCGTCGGTATATGAAAGTGCAAGTGCCTTCGAGGGTTCTAGGTATAATCTCCTGCAGCGGATATTTTGTTCGGTTACGGCTTCAACTTCTGAGCTAAACTTCGTTTTTTAGGGTTCCGTACCACAAAAGGAAAAAAGGAACCCTTATAGGATCACTCGGTTGTCCGTCTGTCTGTCCGTCCGTCCGTCTGTCAAGACCCTTTTTCTCTGAAATTCGTGAATGTATCAAGTTGAAATTTATACTGAATACTCAAGTCTAGGGTCCCTTGAAGCTGTAAAAGAATCATACTTCTAAGTCTTCGCAATCAAAAGATTCGAACGTTTGTTTGATTATTTGCAAGGGAACCGAAAAGCAAAAGTATACTTTTTTTGTGATCTAACCAAAAAAAAAATAGTTTTTGGATTTTTTCCTTCGATTGTGCTAGGAGACATTGCTCCTAGGTCACCGGAAAGTACCATATAGGTTTTGCCTTCCTTAAGATTCAAAAACCTACAGGGTATTTCCCGTGGACCTACAATCATGAAATTTAGAAGGAAGCAGTGTCTAATAGCACAATCAAACGAAAAATATCTAAAATTTGTAAATTTGTTCAAATATCACCAAAAAAAGGATTAAAAACTTATTTTCGTAGTCGTCTCCCTATATCTAGTATGGGGACAACAGCAAACTTAAGTTTGTCCTTTAGTCCAGATATTTTTGGGTGAAAAAAGTCTGGGTGCTCGAAGGAGGGTTCTATTCGCTTTAAATACCCCCAAGTTGGTACGGAAGCCTCGGTGAGCGAGTCCGACTCGCACTTGACCGTTTTTTTTTTTACTTGGAATGGGTTAGCTCTTGACTATATTAGGTTAGATACAAAATATAAAGATATAATCCCGCCTTCGCTTGAAGAACTTTTATCGAATCCTGCCACTTTTATACCGATTTACGACTTTGTAATCTCCAATGTTGGAGATCTCTGAAATGGACCTATCTAAGTAACTTGATATGAAAACTTACACGGACTAAAATAAGTACCCCTATATGGAAAAAGAAGACTTGAAAGAAAATAATTTAAGACTTGGCTAAATGCCTTAAGAAAAGAAACTATAGAAAACTTGGCTAAATGCCTTATACTTAAAGAAAAGATTACAGACTTGGCTTAATGCCTTATTAAATAAAATCATCTCAGAATGAGAAAATAAAAGATTAGGCTGTATGGCTTAGTACATTTAAAAACAACAACAACAACAATCTAGACATTTGTCAGCGATGCTTCTTCTTTTTCCAATCGAATACTCTTCCTAGTTCAACTGGAGTCCTACGCTAAACAATCGCAAATAAATGATACGCAAGCAATACTAAGGAAAGTATATAACCGTAGCTATCTTCAACATTACTAAAAATAAATCATAACACCCGTTTCATGTCCAACCCTTCTATCAACACATCTGTCCCCCTTTCATTAACGATACAATCCGATACACGGGGAATTAATCACCAGTATCACCACTGGTCATCCTGTCAATTAGATAGGATTATCAGATCAGTTGCAACCTGTGGATGACGTGTTTCTTACGATGTTTGATTGAGGAAGAAGCTATCTGTTTTCTAAATATTAGAAAAGAAAAGCTAATTTATTATATTATTTATTGTACAAATGTAACTTACAATAAACTTAACCTAAAGATACCTAAAGGGTGTACAAACGGTGAGCTTAACTCAATATTTTGTGACAATTTGACCACGATGCATTATGGCACAGTCATGTTTTATCTTTTGTACATTTTGACAATCAGACAATTAGACCTCTACGCATTATAATCAATCACAATTATTTTTTGTTATTTGCACTTTCATATACATTCTTTTGTACATTTTGACACTCAGACTATGTTTCCCATTAACTTTTTGTCTTTGTAACATTTATTACCCGGCGGGAGTATTAATGAGTTTTCTGCCAGCTGACCACACTGACCACACTGACCAGGTGACAGGAAAAACTATCATCTAGCGGGTATACCTTCCGTGTACAATAAAGTTATTTAAATTAATCAGTTAAGCCTAAAATAAATTATACATGTCCAAACTAATAGTTACGTAATAATAGAATATTCTATAATAATACTTGTATAAATAATAATTCATTATGTTTGTTTGTTGACGATAAATTGAAAATCTACTAGACCGATGATCTTAACGAGCGTAACAAAATGCCGAGCCAAGCATCATCATCAGCTCATCTCATATACGTCCACACTCCACACCGAGAAGCAAACTGAATTAGGGAGATCGGGCCTTAGTCGACCATGTGGGCCCATTACGGATTGGTCGACTTCGCACACAGCCTTTGAATTTATTCGTAGGCGTGTGCAGGTTTCCTCACGTTGTTTTCCTTTACCATAAAAACGCAAACGTTCATATGAAATTCGGAAGCATACCACCACTTTATATGAGACTACTGTATAGGCTATACATTCAACCTAACTTCTCCTAGAAAAGCCTCTGAAGCCGTATTTTTGAATCACTCATATCGAAATGCGCATACGAAAGGGAAAGTTTCGCATGCGATTTTCATACAATTTGCCATGCGAATGTTAGTCTTTCGTATGCGCATTTCGGTTCGAGCGCTTCAAAAAACGGCTGCTTCCAGGGGTAAATGTAGATCCCATGGATTCAAAATAAGACGGGCGTTTGGGTTCTCAAAATCTTACGTAAAACAAAACAGGTTACAGGAGCCGTATTTTTTAACCGCTCGAATCGAATTCGCATGCGAAAGAGTAACTTTCGTATGCCATTTTGTATGAAAATCGCATTAGCTTTCGAGCGTTTCAAAAATACGGCTCCAGGTTAGCAGCCAAATAGCCTCCTACTCCTAGGTCGGCAGCAAACAACGCAATATGGTCAAGTTGGTTTTTGTCTGTTTGCGTAAAGACCACTCTACTATTTTGTCTCTCTTCTCTACACCAGGCGAACAATTTTTGGGAGTCGCCGGGTTATAAGTTATAATGAATGATGTACGACTGTACGTACGCGCAAAGTTTTAACAGTATCACTAAATAGTATAAAACAAAGTCGCTTTCCGCTGTCTGTATGTATGTATGTATGTCTGTCTGTCTGTCTGTATGCTTAAATCTTTAAAACTACGCAACGGATTTTGATGCGGTTTTTTAATAGATAGAGCAATTCAAGAGGAAGGCTTTAAGATACTTTTTACAGCGGGAAAATACTTAATTCCCACGGGAAAACTCATTAAACGCGGGTGGAGAGCTAGTTATAAAACTAAAATGCTTTCTTTTTGTTTATGTTATTCAGTGGCAAATAAGCATACGGCCAACCTGATGGTAAGAAGCACCGTAGCCTATAATACCTACTACTATCCCACTAGACTACTGAAATAGCAGAGTGCGTTGCACACCAAGGTGGAATGTCTCTTATGTCAGTAATTTAACTGGCTCTCTTGTCTTTTAGACCGAAACACAGAAGTTGAATTCTTGATGGATAGAGAGATCACACGGATTCATTGATGTCGGTTTTCAACCTTCAATCCGTTGTGAGAGCAAATAGTGGTCCATCTGTGTTTGTGCAATGCCCGTTTTGGTATGTGGGCACTTTGTTTGGTAGTCTAGTTTCGGCAGAGTACTCGCTGTAAGAGCGGATCCGATATCAGTATCTTCTGGATTTAAGAATTTGTTTTTCGTAATAAAACTTTTTGTCTTTCGCGATTACATAAATCTGATCCATTTTCTTCAAGACTGACTTTATTTTTTTCTTTCTTTCTTCTCTCTTTTTTTTTCTTGCTCATTGTATCGTAAAGTTATCGCTCGTTTCTCATATCTGCCTTTTTTTTGGTTCGGTGATCCAAAGCGTAGCGCAATGTTACAAGAATGAACGTCTTTTTTTTTACTTGGTATGGGTTAGCTCTTGACTCTAGGCACAATGGTCAGCGATGACCGTGACAGAGTCGACGATGGAGCGAGCTAACCCAGAAAACGCTTGTTAAGGCACTGGTAGTCTCACGCACCGACGGAACACAGCAAGCTGTTTGGCGCCGGACTCCGGTGAGAGGGTGGTCGCGAGCCAGGCGGCCCCTTGCGGAGCCTACCACCGCTTTGTTGGAATCATTCAGCCGGACTTATTCGCAGGCAAGCCTGTGTTGCCGTTGCCCGGGGTGGACCACTAGGAGGTAGATCCTATCCCACCTCTTCGAACACATTTTGGTTTTTCCATGTCTTATGTATACCAAGACAATGGAACTGTGTTCGAATTTCAAACAGTGTGTCGCTGTTTAGGTTGCGCACACGCTTAGACAATATTGACAGTCTTCATTGACGCAAGCAAACATCAGGTATAAACTCTACACTCCTTGTCTGTTCTTGCCGAAATTGACAAAATATGTGGGTGCCTACATTTCGCAAACGACGGCCAACTGATCGCGTTATTGGCGAAGGCAAACGAATGGCTGTGATATATGCCGAGATATGGCACAAGATACTATAGATGAACCAAAACTTCGTAACATGAAGAAAACTCTACAAAAACTGAAAAATAAAAACTCTACTGGAGTGGCAACCAGAGTTTAATACCTCTTTTGTGCAGTAAAGAAAGGCATGGAAGGAATCCCTTTTTTTGAACTAGCGGTATCGGTAGGTATGCCATAGATTCGAAGAAGAGAAAAAAATTTGGGGAAAATCATATTCGAATGTTTTTTTGTTAGTTCGGGGTAGTTAATGTTCTTCTTGACTGACTTTCCCTAAAATCATCAATTTTTAGACGTGACCAAACCTACCTAATTTCGCGTGACGAAATGAGTGCTGAATTCGAAGCTACTTCAGTCAGAATTATCCAAACGTAGGTAGACTACAATCAAAGCTGATGTAATTCAGGACAGGAAGCGAAGGGTGGCTATGAGTTTTCGGTCAGCATCAAACATATTTTATTCTTGTCTTCAGCTTTGGTCTGCAGCTTTGCGGTCTACGGCTCTACATCTCTGTTAATATAATATAATATGTTTACTGGCTGTAACTGTAACCCTAGCTAGATAGAAGCATGTGTCCTTTCGGCCAGCACCTAACAGTTTTTACTTTTTATAATGCGCAAGTCGTCCCCAACCAGCAGCTTTGCAGCCTACGGCTATACATGTCTATTTGTATAATCTGTGTGCTGTAACCCTAGACGCGGCGACATCGCTAATCCATTACGCGTCGGCAAATGTTTGCGCAAGCGGGGATTTCTGGCTCGATTGCGTTTGCCTGCGTTTGTCGACGACAACCGCCGCCACGTCAAGGCTTTTATTAAAAGTGGGCGAGGGCGCTGCATGTAGGGAGATCTGTCAAAATTGGCTCTGGCGGCCATGTTGGTTTTTCGTTAGTTCCTTTTTCGCCACGTTCATTTTAAGCCTAGACGTAGTGTAGACCGGTGCGTCGGGCCCTTGGGCCTGTTTGTTGCGCAGTTGGTGTTTTGTTTTTTAGGGATGCGGCTTTGTTTTTGTCGGGAGATGAACTGGACTGGTTTGAAAGTTCACACTTAATTTTTATAGCGTGTTTACTTTGCTTCCACATCTCCCTTTGAATCCATTGAATT
This sequence comes from Scrobipalpa atriplicella, assembly GCA_029255725.1. Classification (NCBI taxonomy): domain Eukaryota; kingdom Metazoa; phylum Arthropoda; class Insecta; order Lepidoptera; family Gelechiidae; genus Scrobipalpa; species Scrobipalpa atriplicella. The sequence goes on from JARACY010002527.1 coordinate 26,113, forward strand.
CCATAAAGTAACTAACTCGTTGCTTTACTTTTGGTTTTTGGTTAGTAATCCATGGTTTAGGCTTGCTGTTCTTTCTTTGTTATGTTTAAAGGCTAATTTCTGTCTGGTTTTGCAGAACAATTTATTTTCCTTTTTTCTTAAACTCGTAAATAAGACAAACGAAACAAACAAATCACCCTTTTGCTCTTATTTACCGTTTTCCCAGACAATGCGGGTGGTAATCCATAACGTCCTGTCCATCCCAACCGTCATAATTAACACTAATTCAATCAGCCCAATTGTACCACTGGCTGTACACATGTACTCCCCGTCAACGCCCATGAAAAAAATAACATTCGAATTTCGAACAATTCGGATGTCAGCCGTTTGACAGCTAGGGGAGCGGGAAGCGCGCCGATTGGTTGGAAATTGGACAATACGGCAGATGCGCTCGAAATACTTGAATTATTTTTTTCCAGCCAGCCATGTTTGCTCAAATTCTTTACCGAAAATTGGGTGTTACAAAAAACCTGTTCTATTTCGTTATTTCTCTAGCTGAACGTTTCAATTTGGCGTGAAGCGAGTTGACAGGAGATGTAAAGATATGTAGCACATGTATTAAAAGGTAAATGAGGGTGCAATGGCTCTGGTAAGTAATAATTATACAATGGTTCGATACGGTCGCGAGGATTGCATGATGCATCGCTTCTCATTCGAGTCTGAATTACAAATTAATTTTATGCTTGAGCTGCGACCGGGTAAAATAACGCGGTTTTAATTTGTTGTAATGTAAATTAAAATTTTAAATAGGGAATAACGACAAACCATAACAAAGATAAACGTTGTCAAAAGTTACACGAAAGTGATCACTCCAGTTTACCTATATTAGTTAGAGACGAAAGAAACGCTTTTCCGCATTTTCCACAACTGCCAAGCACGTCACGTCTTCTGTTAAAACGTGTTCTGTGCGTTAAAAGTTACGTTTTAACCGAAGCCCGAAATTCAAATAAACATTTGATAACCAAAATGTCACAAATCCAAGATGGCGCCGAATTTTTTAATAAAAATGCAGCGACTGCTGAATGCCGATGACAGTCGAAATTGGTCGTCGGGTGCTCGAAACACCAAATCCCAATATAATCCAGTAAGCTCGGTGCGAAGATAACGGATATTATGCGTTTATTAATGTCACTAGCATGATAACATCAAGGAATGTGTTTTTTGGATGGGCTGACATTGTTTCAGGAGTAACGGTTAAATAAATGGTATTTTTTTTGGGATGGGTTTTCTTTTGATTCTATAGTATACAGTTTAGACGGTTTAGACCTGTGGTGATTGCATGATGAGCATTGCTACTGGTTTGACGGTTTTAATAAAATGAGACGTGAAAAGTAATTTGGTTGGGGCTTTATGAAACCTGCCTCCCAGCCAGCTGTCCATATCGGGCGAAGACTTCACAGAGTTGCCTGTGAATAATTCTAATTTATTAACACATAAGGTATGGTAAGCACCTCGTGCTTGCCAAGCTCACTGGTGCAGGAATAGCTTGCTGCATTCTGCCAGTGTACTGTATGGAACTGCCAGTGCCTTCGGATCAGCTTGATCCATCGTTGACCGACATCGTCTCTAACTATAACCCCTAGTGCAGACTATAAGAGTTGAGAGCTATCTTTAAAAAAATACGCATACTATTCTAGAGCTTTACACATTAGGTATATCGAGTTAATTATACAGGACACGTAAGTACCATATTCGCGTCATCGATTCCCTCACGTCTACAATTTTAGGCGAATGTAATATTTTTTCTGCTCAAAGGTGATCCGTCATACGCCGTCGGACGAATAATGCACAAACAGGGTTCCGGATGCCGGATATATTAACATTGGAGAACCCTGGAGGGAGGGACGATTTGTCTCGGGATAAGGGTTTGGAGAAGTCGAGCGGCAATTTCTAGGAATAAAATAACTTCTGTTTCCAATAAATGACATTAAACCTGAGAACCTTATTCGTTCACTATTTTGATTAGGTACTTCAAAGCGATGTCTTTTGCTTTTCTAAGTTCGAAACTTTCGGTTCAATCAAGCGACAACAAACTGAAGCAAAATCAAAGAACAGTCATTAAAATTAAATAAAAAGATCACAATAGTAGTGTCTATTCTTCCTTGTTAGAGGCCGTAATATTCGTACGAATTGTGTAAAAATAATGGTCTAGTTTTCAGGGATTCATCAATGTCTTCAGGGTACGTTGCTTGGATATGCTTGTTTTCAAATACCTCCGCAGACCAAGTCAGCCCTCAGTGCTTAACACTTTAAAAAAAAATCACAAGACTTATCCCAAGATAAATCCGTCGATCCCCAAATCCTGCGATAAGGGTCTCCACTCCACTTTCCAGTCGCCCGGTGTAATAATATTTGCTGGGCAAATTTGCGTAAGACCCCCGCAATTTTAGACATCAACGCGTTTCGCCTTTTTGTGACGGGACTTCGTGTCGATTCGGCGTTATACACACTTAACTAAATTAAGTCCGTACCTGTATCCAGTGAGAGAACAGAAAGAGACAGCAGTGTAGACGGAATTATTTCGATCCTGTCAGTTCAAGAATCAGTGAATAACTTTTAGTCCTGATGTGAACTGGTATTGAAGTGCAATGAAAATCCTTTGAAATTTTTAAACGAATTTTAACAAGATCAAAATAAGTTCGTCTATACTGCCGTTCCTTTCTGTTCTCTAAGGCAGAAAATGACACGTAGTATGTCGTGTTTTTACCGAATCGTGATCATGTACCTCGCGTCTGGTAGACCTTTTTGTGATGGGTAATGTACCTAATGATCGTGTCTGAGGGGTTAGTAATGAATTTTTGCGGATATTTTGATGAGGTTTTTTAGGGGAGGATTTAAATAATGAGTTTGAATATGTTAGGAAGTTAAATGATGCGCTTTTGATACGTATTGGGTACGATTTGAAAGGTCGGAAAGAAAGGGCAATTTGCTAAATATCGCAACGCAAAAAAGAGGAGCAAAATACTCATACCCAGAAAAAAAATGCACAAATCCCTAATGGCTCAAATCACAATTTTATTTTTCGAAGATTACAATAAGTTACCAGAAGTACCTAATACTTAGGAGAAATATAGAGAAAAACATAGCTTTTTCAAACATTAAGTAGGTACCTAAACTAAGTATTTTCGTCGCATAATGAAACAACACACAAGTATGTACTATGTACTTATTTCGCGAATTTCACAATTAGGTACCCAATCTTCACAAACCAGTCACTCAAGTTAACAACTTATTCCTCCCCTACACAATACATAGAGCAGAAATAAAAACAAGTCTTGCTGGACAGTAGTACAGATCCCGGGGGAGGTGATCAATCGTGCTGTGGCAGCGTCCCCCTCCCCCCTCCCCCCTCCCCTACCGCTGCTCAGGACGATCCTCTGAAGGGAGATGTGGGTAGGTAATGGTAGCAATTCGTAGTTGCAAAAATCACGACTTAACTAATATAATTGGGTACTTGACTGGGTAGCTTAAAAAATTCAAAACGTTTATACTTAAAACTGATGGCTAAAAATATTGTGGATTTCATTCATCATTTAAAAAAAAATGCACATTTCGATTTTAACAATCGAATTAAAAGTATATAAGTTATTGATTTGATTAGTCAATATTTACTAAAATGTGACGTCATAATTTACTATTTTCATACAAAAAAGCGTTTTTGACATTTCATAAAAAGTTGCTGATTTGACTAGTTGGAAAGTAGCCAATTTTATACATGTCATTTTCATGAGAGAACAGAAAGGGACGGCAATAATTTTAGTTAAGTCGTGCCCTCTAGGAATCAATAGCAATGGATGATGGACATGGACATTGCATTGCAGCTTAGGCCAATCTCTTTTACAGCAGATAGATTTCGTGGAAGAACATTTCGAATTAATAATGTTTTATCTTCAATGAGAGGATTTTGTTATTGTAATTTGTTAAAGATCCGATTTTAATAATTGTTTCAATATTAAAGACTGCTAGGTATTTTTTATTAATTGTGAATCCCCACTTCCCCTCCCCTGCATCGTCCTGTGAAGTGGATGGTACTGGACATTGCAGCTTAGGCCAAGTTATGTGTACCTAGTGTATGAGGGATTTGGTGGAGTAGGATTTGAACCTATTATAATTTTATATCAAAATATCTTGGAGTGTCTTGTCTTGGATACAACAAATAAGATGAAGGACGAAAACATATGTAATTTTACTTATTATTGGACATCTTATTATGTGCAATTGGATCCAAATTATTTGAGTGATGTGCGTTTCATTACTTCACTAACTACTACAAAACAGAAAAATAAAAGCTGAAATTTGTCCGATAAACTGAGGTGAATGTAAAAATAAATCTAAGTATTTTTTCAGCTCCACTCACGTCTTAAAGATATGATATGACGTATTCAGATATCATTATAATCTCTACTACTTATAAGCCATCCGATTTTTACGTGTTACTAAAATAATTTTTTTTTTTTAAATAAGTGTGAAATAGAAAAACGCAAAGAAACTTGTATTTAAAAAATCGTGATTTGGATCGATAAGCATAACACTTTCGAGACATTTGAAGTTCCATCTTCCGTATGAACTACTTTCATTTTGATTTTAATGAATTATTTAGCTAGTGCTTACAATGTTTGATTTGATTTGTCTAGTCTAGTGTTTAAAATTAGGAATAATTTTTGAATAGTCATAATTACTTAGGTTGATTACAAAATAAATGCGATTACTTATGGTAAAGATATAAAACTACAAAGTATTGTGCAACATTATACCGGAAACACCAAACAATAATATCTTTTTCGATATATCAACAAGTAGGTACAGATTAGCAGACAAGGCTACAGATACGGATCTAGGCACCTGCAAATTCATTTCTGAAGACAACTTACCAAAAATCTCGAAGCGAAATCATTTTGAAAACGATAAGACAAAGTACTTACACGTAGCATTTCGATAACTGGCCCTGTTATGTGATAGCATATCTCTAAGTATCAGCTAAGTAGGTATTGATATGATGGTATAGGGTGCTTTATCATGAAAATGCAGTGTTTAAAAACAAATATCATAAATACACGCATACGTCTGTCATTTATTTCAGTACCTAATGAAAAATGAGGTCTTGTGGATTCTACTATACCTGAAATATTCCACGTTCCGTACGACGTTAAAACTTAATTATTTTTTTAATGCTCTTCCTGCTCTGTAAATGTAAGTACCAGAACGACAAGAAACTTACACAAAACAAAATCGAACCGAATGGCGATTCCACAGCCCTGCTCTTAAATTTGAAGAAGAAGAACTGTAAATTACTTAAATGTGTAAAATAATATCTAGGTAACTATAAATACAGTGAGATAGGATAAAAAACATCCTGTACAAAGTTATCAGTCGAAGAAAAAGCGTAAAATCTGTGTGATGTAAGGATAGGTATAGTGATAGCAAAAGTTGGGCAAAATTGTTAGATGTACTTTATATTTAGGACAGAATATTTTTATTCTACCTAAATATATTTACCATAATATTCAACAGTTCCTTAAACATGGTTTTTTATGATGATTAAGTGCGGCTCTATTAAATTATAACAAACCATTAATTATTGTGAAAAGCACTAGAGAAAAATACCCCGCAGTAAGGGATTGCGCATCACATGCTCTTTGCTTATTTTTTCCTCTTTGTACGATTTATTCAAATCCATTCAACGATGATGATCTGAATATCTAACTCGCATCTCAAATATGTTATCTTCATTTATCGTCACGTCATAACATTTCTCTTGAAATCTCTCCACTGCAAAATTTTCATACTATCATTACAAGAAAGCCTCACTGCATCAGCTGAGGATGAAAATAGCTAATCTCCTTTTATATTTGAAGCTATTTACCGTCATTCTTCGTAGCGGTTCTCATGCCCAGTAGCCTGGGAGTCGCAGGGTCATCCATCACCCTTATCTACCATAATTCGGTGATAACTACCTATCTGTCCCGTGATAACATCTACGGCCACATTTTTCTTAAGGCGAGGTATTTCGACAAACGCCGTATTTTCAAGATTGGAAAACGATAGGAGACTTAAAAATATTGTGATCTAAAATCTGAAAAAAATATATGTGTTAGTTAAGGATCTAGCACAGGTGCAATCGCTTTCAGTTACATGATATCATGAACTTAACTCAATAGAAAAAAAACCTAAAGACACCTCTGCTTTGAATTTATTTTTTGTACCATGTCCAAACTATTACGAAATTACAATTTATTTTTACACTGACTAAAAGCCAAATAGTATATCTAGGTGCATTCGCTGAATTTTACTTGATTAAATGAAGTCCATATTTACCATGTTCCAATATGTACCAAAATCGCGAACGCGGTGGCTCGGCTAGCCCAATCAGTCGCGCCCTGGCGCTTACGGACGACGGACCTGTGACAGTTTTTCTCGCAAAATTTCTTGGACCAATTTTTAAGTTTTAGATAAACTAATTGTATGCTTGTTGTTCATTATGGCTAACAAGCGACGCAAGGTTAGACCAAAAAAGTCAGCTAAAGACATAAAAAAAATGAGTCAGAAGAATGCGCTCCAAAGATTTGAGAAAAAGTAAATAAATATTTTATTTCCAATGTAATTTAGAACTTTTTATGATATTTAAATTTTTCGAAATGATAATTATTTCTTTATTCATCAAATAAATACATAAATTAGAAATTAAATATAATATTTGTTAAAACTAAGCGAAATGTTCAACGATCAAAGTGCCACAGTATAATCATATCAGTATATTTACCAGTGACAAGGGTGACATTTTGATATCTATATTATGAACACTTCGCCACTGCTGCCACCTGCATAGGTACTGCCTATCAGTGGCGAAGGGTGATATTTTGAAAGGAGGGTATCAGAAATTGACTTATGTATACCTGCTAGGGAAACTACTGAGATCGCTAAGAACAATCTTCTATTACTTATATTTTGTGTGGGTGTGTGGGTGTGTGTGTATGTATGTGTGTGTGTGTGTGTGTGTGTGTGTGTGTGTGTGTGTGTGTGTGTGTGTGTGTGTGTGTGTATGTGTGTGTGTATGTTTGAACAAGTGGAAGACTTTCAATGAAAACTTAAATCGATTCTATTATTTAATGTTTGAAATCAAATAACGTTCTTCTTCTTCTTCTGTCGTGTGGATTTCGAGTCAATCGACCCAATAACATTAACTATATAAATCATCGGTGGATATCTTCTTCGGAGCATCTTCGACTCCCTGGACTCTCCACGCGGCCTGCAGTTACAGGCCGGTCCCTTGGTCTGTTAGCCACCCTCCGCGGTCAAGCTCACCGGGTAAGACCCAAATCGGGGAGGCCCAGTGAGCGACTAGCAAACAGGTGGCTAGGCTAGTAGTTTTCTTTTGGGACTAAGTATCTTGCTCTTGGCAGGCCTCTGGTAAATTTTCCTCTAATCCTCTTTGCAGGATCTGAGGGTCCACGTCCGGGGGGCGTGCGTGGTAGGGAGTGATGATCCTGAGGTGCTCAAAGGATGATTTTCCTGCTCTGTCGAACATGTTCTTGGTTCCATCATTCGACGTTCTCCCACTCTAGATCGCTAAGGGATCTTAATTTGGCTCTCGCTGCCATCACCTGACCTATCACATACTTCACGTGCTTAGCCATTGTGAGATTGCGGTCAATGATGACTCCTTCGTACTTGACCGAGCTTGTCCATTTTATTTCGTCGCCTTAAAGGCGTAGTGGCGGTGGTAGATCATATCGTCCGGTGTTGAGGGCTTGCGTTTTTCCACATTGGTTTTGAATTGTTTCAAGAGTTGGTTGCATCTTTTTGGCAGTGTGGTTGGGCTTGTACGAGGCTGATATGAATGCTGCGATCCGCAAAGTGCTAATTGGACGTCTCCCACTCAAGAGTTGTCAAGGAATGTCATCTGTATTTATGGAATAGATATAACACGTTAGAGACAAGCAACTCCCTTGGGCAACTCCCGCTTGGATGGGATATTTTGAGGATTTAGCCCCTTCGACTGCCACGTGGAGACGCCTGCCTCGTAGGAATGACTCGATGGTCTTGACGTTCTTCTGGGTGTTGGGGTCTTAGACAGTTTGTAGACGAGGCCTTCGTGCCACACTCATCACGGCCACCAAGTTCTTTCTTGTTCATGCGTACGGCCATGTCGTGGATGACTCTAGCAACTGTTTCCGCGCCAGAATCGATTAAAGTTCCTTATCATGCAAGGATTTTCTGTATGGGGAGCTTTAATTGGCTCTGGCGCGGAAAGAGTTGCTCATAGCGTAACACCACAATAATAATGCAACACATGCATAAAAACAATAGTACTATCCCTCCCTATAAGCAACGATTCCCATGTCAGAGCCAATTTAAGCTCTCCATACAGAAAATCCTTGCATGATGAGGAATTTAATCGATTCTGGCGCGGAAACAGTTGCTGGTAGGGGAAATGATACAACAACAATAATCAAACAACACATAATAAAACATAATAGTATTAACAGCTCCCCCCCACGAGCAACCGTTTCCACACCAGAGCCAAATCAAAATTCTTCATACAAAAGATCCTTGTATGGCAGCCATCTTGAAAAATGATGGAATCAGAAAACGAACCAAACATATCGGATCAATACGTCAACTACCTCCCACCTGCAAAATTTCTTCCTAATCGGAGCATTTTTTTTTGTCGGGCGCCATTTTGTATCCGCCATCTTGGATTTTCATGACCACAGGAAGTTGCCCTTTATTGGCCTCTATAATATTTCTTCGAGCACTTTCTACCTATCTTTCATCGTTAAGGAGATATTCGACTTTTTGTTTTGAATGGCGGCCATCTTGTTTTTCACAATTTTGGATTTTTTTTAACAGCACGTGCCTTTGCCCAGGGTGTGCTCCGAAGTTAGTTCGAGGACCCTCCCGCTATCTATGATATCTGGAAATTGGGGGTTTTTTTCAAGTTGGCTGCGAATCCACATGGTCCTGGACCACCATTATTATTTTTTAAATAGACTGACCCATAATTCGTAAGTATGCCAATTTTCAAAAAAAAAACCAGAGTCAAAATTCAGAATGACTAAGTAATTATCCTACTACTAATTTTCGTATACTGTGTCGCCGGCCGGGGTCAAGCGAGTTCACTGCCGGGCTGTGTGCGCGAAGTATTTCGAACGCTGCTCAGACGCCGCAAAATACCTACTCTCGTGCGGATAGCAAGCCTTAAATTACAACATAATTTTCTTTACATTATTATCTTGGGTTCGCTATTCCATTATCAACTGTTTTGTGTCTATTTTCGTTATAGTTTTGATTGATGAGGTAAAAAGGTAAATATGAAGTAGATATTCTAAATTATATATTGTATGTGTAAGACTGGTAATAAATAATGAGCATTCGATTTCGTTAGAAGATAAAATTTCCACAGTAATTTTCCACAGTAAGTTGGTTTACAAATTTCTTTCTAAACCAACAAAAACAACTCATGTACTTATCAGTCGCTTTACTTTCAGAGCACACTGCAAAAACCTATGAAGAGATTCGAAGATTTTCACTGTATCACAATTTAACCTCCTACCTAATGACCAGAAACTCTGTTAAACTAGTTTTCTCTTGCAAAATAATAGATGATGATGACGAAAACAAAAAAAGCTTTGAACTGTTACACTAACTAGGAGGAATTGAGTCATGACGTTCCAAAACCCACGACATACCACCAGATAACTTATCAGCCACACCATCCAAACATACCTTATACCTATCATCTCCGTGTACGTTTAATTGATTTATTGATTGTTGACACGGCAGCGGAAGCCAAGTCCCCAGTCTAAAGTATGGCTGCCGATAGATAGCCACTTGATGGATCGAGCCAGCTGGACTTGGACTTGGCAACCATTGTTGGACCGTTACATTTGATTTTGGAATTAGCATAATTAGGTTGTCATTTTTGGATCGTAATTAAATTGGGACGAAAGAGTGACGTCTTACGAATAACTAGGTTTTAAAAATAAAATAAGATCGCTCATGCTAAAACAGGGATAATATAGGATAAAAGGTATCATAGAAATGACTGACTTTGACATATTTTCTGGGATGAGTGATGAATAAATACTTTCTATAGATCTTTTGACATGATGCTCAATTTTTTTTTGTCAAATGTGGTTAAACGTTACCTTGTCCTTTTTTCATAGTGACTTGCGCTCTTAGTCAATAATTTTATACTTACGTAGATAACTCAAAACCAATCATTCCTGTACCTACCTATCGACAAAACGCAGATGTTATAAATCAATTATTATTATTTGCGTTGATTTTAGTAAGCAAACAGTTATCTTCGACAATCCTGAAGAGATTTACGACACCAAGATTAGGAAGTTTGTCAAATTTAGCAGACGGTCAAAATATGCTCTTGCGCAAGATAAGATAGCTACGTATGCGTTTAAAAATGAAATCGATAAATTATTTGAAAGTTTGATATCTAGCCACTAACACGTTATTCCATGAAATTAGATAATACGAGTATGTCAGTTCAGTTAGTTAGTAATGGAAGCAATTCGTAGTTACAAAACAACACGATTTAATTAATATTACCTATCATTTTCTATCCATGAAAGAACAGAAAGGGACGGCAACAATTTTAGTCAAGATTTAGTTAAGTCGTGCCCTCAACGAATCTATAGCAATGTTTGAGGCGTGTGCTGATTTTGAATCACTATCACCTAGCGAGCTACAAGTGATTTTAAAATTGTGAATGTGAAGGTACGCTTATTTCTGTGGCATGGGCAAATTGAGGGAGCAGATTCGCCTGAGTTGAATCGTTTAGAATGAACTTGCATATACCTATAATATGTATTTAGATGCCTATAAAGTTGTGTATGATCAGATTACTGCGATTAAATTGAACAGGCCTATAATACTTATTAGTAGCCCGTTATAAGATAAAGTTAATTGACCGCCATACTGTAGCGGTAGTAGTTTTTATGAAGCTCTTTACTAAGTTGTGAAACGGCTTCTGTACGTGCAAGAACCAAGATTTAAATTTGTTAGGTTGTTAGAAACTAAATGTAAATTACTACACATAGGTACTTATACTTATGTCAGATGAGGAAGACAAATCATTAAAAAAAAAAATTTATTGTTTTTGTCTTCTTCTTCGTCGTCAAAGTAATTTTATAGAGGTTAGTTCATATTCTTTTGCTTTTATTGATTTTTTATGCAGATCTGATGTGAATTTGATGTGCTACGGCTACATCATCCCGGAATACTAATGTGATCTTGTTTATCATTTTTGGAATGCAATAAATAATTAGAAATAGCAAAATAATAGATTTACACGTCCTGTCATGTTATATTTGTTTAATTTGTGTGTTTATAAGGTATTATTATGATTTGATTTAAAGATTTAAGAATACCTAAAAATATTTATTGTAGACCTAGTAAGAAGCAACCATTTTCTAAAAAGTAATCGTCATGCATAATTTATTAACCCACGTAGGTACTTATTTTATGCTATTATGAAGATTATTTCCACATCATTATTTACTTTACAGTTAGTAGTTCAAGTTAATATCGATTAAACAATAGACTCACTTTAAGTACAGTCAGGAGTACGTTTATCTGATCCTAGCTCTTGCACAGTTCTTCCTTTGCACAGTTCTTGCTAGGGTCAGATAATCATACTCCTGACTGTACATATTGATGAGCATTAAGTATCATTAAGTTACTCTAGTCGATAAGAGCGCATTCTCCTGTCATCGGTAAGCACGTATCAGCCATCACCACCCACGACCAAACTATAGTAAGTTCAAGTAAGCATACTTAGATTAACTAAGGAGTTTTCTTTTTTTAATTTAGCAAAACATTAGTTCAAACCCCACCTGGGTAAAATTTTAACCACTTTATTTTCATGGTGAGGAAAACTTAACAGATATTTGATGCTATATATGTTACGGCTAATACCCGAAGTGCGGCTACACCTAGTTTTAGCCGGTTAGAACTAGGTGTAGCCACTTACTCTTGGTTAAACCTAGTATAAGCCGATTGTTTTCGGGTAAAACTAGGTCTAGCCTTCATCATGCCGGCTACAACTAGGTCCAGCCATTCCCTGTTGGATAAAACTAGGTCTATCCGATATTATTCCGGCTAGAACTAGGTCCAGCCATTCCCTGTTGGATAAAACTAGGTCTATCCGATATCATTCCGGCTAGAACTAAGTCCAGACAATCCCTGTATAAAACGTATATTAGATATTATAAAACGTATATGGATAATTTCCTAAATTATCATCCATTATCATTTCTTCACAGAGTTTATTTCATTGCTACAGACACATACATAAACAATAGCTTCAGTTCAAAATTATACTTCCTAATAATAATAGGCCTGATAATAGGGCATGTATGTGTGATGCAGCAGTGCAAAAGTTCATATTGCCTTGGGGGCAAATCGCTGAATTTCAGCTATCACATGAAGTTCAAAGCGGATACGTTAACCAGCCAAAACTGTACATATTATAATAAATTAGCCAATTAAGGTAAAGTACCTACATGCAAAATATTTGTGATGTAACTTATTTTATCAGGACTATATTATAATTACAATAAACTTTACCTACTTAAAATTAGCTTACTTTTAAAAGCACAACACATTTTTAGACATAACAGTGGTCAAATCGTCAAAAATTATAATTTAAGCTGAAACTTAATTTGTTTAATCTTTAAACCACTTTAAACAACATTGGTTACTAGATGATTTACCTACATCACGTTTTACCTCGATGATTTTTTCCTACCTACAAGAAAGAAGCTCTTCTTCATTAATCACTTTTCAAGCCATTTAACGTACACATTTAACATTATAATAAAGAGATATAACTGCATTCCTAGATAACCGCCATTGTTCTAAGATCCACATTTACGGACCGACGGACAGATTAGCTGTGTATACGTAGGAGGATAAGTACATCGGTTTGTGCTCGAAGCATTAGTGAGATTATCATAAAATTAGGAGCCAATGAAGTAAAAAATTTTACGTGTAGTAGTAAAGTTAGTTAAAAACATTTGAATAATAAAAATAATAATTTCAGTAATTAATAAAGAGAGAAGAATAAAAAGAAAAAAACATTTGTATGTTTATTTCTAAAATCAGTGCTTTCAGTTAAAAATAAAAAGATGCACCTAGACGAAGTCGTTAAGTTATATTTTTTTCTTTTCAAAGGGCTCAATTTTACATTTTATTTGTGTTTTTGCACTAAAAGTGTTATTTTATTTCCGAAATATGTTAAACAACAGATCAAAAATTTCACCGCTCAGGTGGAGAATCGTAGTGGCCTAGTTGGTATGGCGTTGGGACGGTTTTCCAAAGACGCAGGTTCAAATTATGTCTACTGTTGAATTTTTTTGATTTGTTGGGCTCGATTTTACTTGTATTTTAAAATACTTACTAGATCGTGACCCTAAAAGAAAGAAAGCCCTTTTCAACCAGTCCCTAAAAAACCCTTTTCAACCTTACAATTTCCATTCCTTTATATCAACTACAAGCTTTTACTTCTAAGTCAAACATGCTTAGTAAGCTAACTCAAAATAAGTGCCTTTGCGGTGTGCGAGTGAAAGCATAATTTGATAATTCGCAGCTTTTAGCCGCAGTGATCGGCTCCACTCCTGAGGTGGTCATTACCAGGAGTTCCACCTGCAAGTCACTCTGGACTGCATTAGTGGAGACATTCCGGGGTTGTGGTATAAGGAAAAATTACTGCTTTACTGCTAAACTGGGGTGTACTTCACAGATTTTCTGCGTGCTTGGTACATTTTTAGTAGCAGCGGCTTTATTCTATACAGGGTGTTAATTTAATTGCGTGCCATAGCTTAGGGAGTTTTTCAGTAACGTTAAAGGAGCCCATAAATAAAATATTTAAAAAAATCTAACTCAAAAAATAAAAAATACAAAAGCCAGGTAGGTATTTATGATGATTCCCGGAGCTGCGCCTACTAACTACCAATGATAGCGACTCGCGCGCGCTCGGTTATAGCACGAGAGGTAGGCGCAGCTCTTGGAATCATAATAAATACCGGCTTTTGGATATTTGATTTTTTGAGTTGGATTTTTTTATATATTTTTTATGGGCTCCTTATACGTTACTTTACTGAAACACCCTTAAGCTATGGCACGCAATTAAATTAAGTTGAAAATGAATTTACTTACAGGTTTTCCGAAAGCGAACTATCCCAATGTTTTCCTAAACTTTGCTGGTATATGATTAATGTGCAATACATTTCCGTCACACAAACACACTCATATATATAAGTAAAAAATATCTTCTTTTGGTACTATCACATATTTTTAGGCTCAAAATAAATAATTTCAAATAATTTCCCACGAAATTAATTATTTCTATTCATACACACAATTATCAAGTGGCGCCATTGGCCTTCATAGTAAAAGTTTTGTGATGTTTTGTATGAAAACGATTCCTCATTGTTAGAGAATAGGAACCAAACTCTTGAAAAAATTATATCCGATTTTAGTATGGAAGTGCCGATATTATATCCTCTTTGACATGTGTACGTTAAATGGCATTGAAAAGTGATTAATGAAGAAGAGCTTCTTTCTTGTAGGTAGGAAAAAATCATCGAGGTAAAACGTGATGTAGGTAAATCATCTAGTAACCAATGTTGTTTAAAGTGGTTTAAAGATTAACAAATTAAGTTTCAGCTTAAATTATAATTTTTGACGATTTGACCACTGTTTTGTCTAAAATGTGTGTGCTTTTAAAGTTAGCTAATTTTAAGTAGGTAAAGTTTATTGTAATTATAATATAGTCCTGATAAAATAAGTTACATCACAAATATTTTGCATGTAGGTACTTTTACCTTAATTGGCTAATTTATTATAATATGTACAGTTTTGGCTGGTTAACGTATCCGCTTTGAACTTCATGTGATAGCTGAAATTCAGCGATTTGCCCCCAAGGCAATATGAACTTTTGCACTGCTGCATCACACATACATGCCCTATTATCAGGCCTATTATTATTAGGAAGTATAATTTTGAACTGAAGCTATTGTTTATGTATGTGTCTGTAGCAATGAAATAAACTCTGTGAAGAAATGATAATGGATGATAATTTAGGAAATTATCCATATACGTTTTATAATATCTAATATACGTTTTATACAGGGATTGTCTGGACTTAGTTTCTAGCCGGAATGATATCGGATAGACCTAGTTTTATCCAACAGGGAATGGCTGGACCTAGTTCTAGCCGAATAATATCGGATAGACCTAGTTTTATCCAACAGGGAATGCTGGACCTAGTTGTAGCCGGCATGATGAAGGCTAGACCTAGTTTTACCCGAAAACAATCGGCTTATACTAGGTTTAACCAAGAGTAAGTGGCTACACCTAGTTCTAACCGGCTAAAACTAGGTGTAGCCGCACTTCGGGTATTAGCCGTAACATATATAGCATCAAATATCTGTTAAGTTTTCCTCACCATGACAATAAAGTGGTTAAAATTTTACCCAGGTGGGGTTTGAACTAATGTTTTTGCTAAATTAAAAAAAGAAACTCCTTAGTTAATCTAAGTATGCTTACTTGAACTTACTATAGTTGGTCGTGGGTGGTGATGGCTGATACGTGCTTACCGATGACAGGAGAATGCGCTCTTATCGACTAGAGTACTTATTGATACTTAATGCTCATCAATATGTACGTCAGGAGTACTGATTATCTGACCCTA
>JARACY010002528.1:0-41857 GCA_029255725.1 Scrobipalpa atriplicella
TTGTAAGAAACATAACAAACATAAATTATCATATTGATTTGCAATATTCTTTGTAGCTAAGATATAGCTACAAGACTCTGGACCTGATCCATCATAGACTTTATGTCGCTTGTCATTGCTCTTTGTCCTAGAGAAGAATCAAATGCAAAGCCACCACAATAAAAAATACAACTAGTTCCATATCTAAAGAAATCTCGTTTTAGTGGCAGATTTGTTTGCACTCCCCGCCCCTTATACACCCCATACACAGTTTACATTAAGCTTTTATGGTAGGTACACTAACTCCATATCAAAGAGAAATCACTGAATCGTGAGATTGGCTATAACATTTTCTCTCTAGAAAGAAGCATCCCACAAATATTTTGTCCCGAGCTTTTTTGGCAAATTCAAAACAGGTAATAAATACGCTTTAATCCCTATTTTATAATACTTTATCATTTTGATCGCTCCCGTCCTCTTCCTCGCTCTAACACTTTGGTTTTAATAGGTTAGAACAGGATAGGTGTATGAAGTGTAGGGTAGCAGTAACAATTGTGGAATTAATCTAATTAATACACTTCACATCCATTTTGTGATAAAGGAACAATGAGTAACGGGGGTCGTTTGCCCTGGTTTGAAATAACCCTCAAAAGTTGTCAGACGTGGCGACGAGACCTTTGGGTCGTTTTCGCTCTGCCTACCCCATTAGGGAAAAAGGCGTGATTTTATAGGTATGTATGTATATAAGTGATACAGTTTTACGAATAGACTTAAAAATAGACATAAGTGTCCCTAAGTAATATAGAGACTTATAAAATTGACATTAGCGTGAGCGTATGTCTTCCTTCAGTTCAGATTATAAGGATTTTCAGTTGAAAGGTTAAAGACCGAGCCTTAAGTAATAGTAAGCCGATTGATCCGCTTAAAGCCTGAAATCTGAAGGAAGTTTAACCCCTGCTCTAAGCTCTACGGTTTCAGGTCACTGACCGACATGTTAATACATACAATCACGCCTTAATCCCTAATGGGGTAGGCAGAACAAAAACGACCTAAAAAAGGTCGTCCCGCCACGTCTGAAAAGTTTTTAGGGTAATTCCATATAGATCTGTACATTGCTATAGTGACAGGTTGTCAGCCCATCGCCTAAATTGCAATACACTGAAACCCTTGAATCCCTTAGCTGGTTTTTACAGCATGCCCGGGAGGAGATGCAGCTGGCACATTCTATGTTTTTCTATCATTCCCAGTCAAGCATGGAAGTAAGTATTTTATACCCTTATTTAATACTGAGCATCAGAATTCTATAATGCACCTTATACCACGATTATATTAACTTCACAATATACAACATAGAGATTTTTATGACTTCATTCCATAATGACTCACTATAACAGTTATTGGAATAACCACAAAAGTGTAAATGGACGTTCAATATGTATAGGTGTACAGGGTCTTAAAATAACATTGAAATTATAGAAAAATAAATCATTTTTTGAGTTACAAAGAGAAAAACATGATTTATTGAATATTATTTCTTACTCAACATTCAGTACCACCTAACTTGTAAGTGACATCACGTAATTTTAAACTAACAAAGCTAGGTATTTTCTATCCCATTTCTATTATAAATATTAAAAAAAAAATGAAAACTCATATTAGGCTTTTCGAGTAATTTTGTACAAGAGCACCATATTTTTTCAATATTTTGCCCTATTTACCATAGAGATAGTTGTACAGTTTCATGGTCCAACCATGCCCTTAAAATTTCTTTGGTGAATGAAAAATTTCGAAGTATAAATACTTATATGTATTTTACTCTAACACCCTGTATAAAGTCAGTGTGAAAGCGGGTCACAACCAGGTTCCCAGGTTAAGGCGATAACACAGTGATAACTTACTAGTAATTCTTGTAAAATACGAGTGATTCACTTGTAAAGACATTGGAGAATGTTCTTTCTTTCACCAATATTAGATAATGTTTCTTTGTTTAGAGGTGATAATGTAGATAATGATAGTGTTAACTGCGTAGTCATATCGATAACAAATGCTAAAGAAGGCTTACTCACGGATGGGTGACCGGTTAGGTGGGGTTATATAGAAATAAATAACGTTTCAACGGTTTTTAGGAGGTAGGACTGGATCCGGAGGTCCTGGGTTCGAATATCAACTTTGCAGTGTTTGCAAAGTTGATATTAGTAAATTTATTACTTTGTGAGATTTTGCCCAGTTTGGTTAGAACATTGCAGACTGAATCACCTGATTGTCCGAAAAAAGGATGGAAATTCTTTGTAATTCTGTGCGTGTATTTTTTTAAATATGATTATCCGTTCACTTTGTGTTTCGCTTCCTCTTGTAAAATGCTTATAACATAACGAGAACATGACATGAGATTATAAAAATATGCGTAATACAGAATTTAAAAGCCTTTATAAGAAGCAGAATGAGTACCTACTTAAAAATAAAAATAAACTCGAAATGATTGTTGTTTTAAAGGGGATTATGGAGTGTGTATCCGCTTTGAAATATCCCGTTTAAAATAACAAACTAAAACAACCCCAAAAATCTCCTACCTCCTTCTTCTTCTGACGTGTGAGTTTTCGGGTCGATCGACCCGATGAACCCACCCTGGTGTCAGAGTTCTTAAACAGCCTAATAGCACAGCTAATAGGCCTCTGACATGGTTTCTGTAACGACCACTATCAAAGACAGCGATCGGGACCGACGGGTTAACGTGCCCTCCGAAGCACGGAATCCTTTTTCTTTTCGGACAATCAGGTGATTCAGTCTGCAATGTTCTAACCAAACTGGGCAAAATCTCACAAAGTAATAAATTTACTAATATCAACTTTGCAAACACTGCAAAGTTGATATTCGAACCCAGGACCTCCGGATCCAGTCCTACCTCCTAAAAACCGTTGAAACGTTATTTATTTCTATATAACCCCACCTAACCGGTCACCCATCCGTGAGTAAGCCTTCTTTAGCATTTGTTATCGATATGACTACGCAGTTAACACTATCATTATCTACATTATCACCTCTAAACAAAGAAACATTATCTAATATTGGTGAAAGAAAGAACATTCTCCAATGTCTTTACAAGTGAATCACTCGTATTTTACAAGAATTACTAGTAAGTTATCACTGTGTTATCGCCTTAACCTGGGAACCTGGTTGTGACCCGCTTTCACACTGACTTTATACAGGGTGTTAGAGTAAAATACATATAAGTATTTATACTTCGAAATTTTTCATTCACCAAAGAAATTTTAAGGGCATGGTTGGACCATGAAACTGTACAACTATCTCTATGGTAAATAGGGCAAAATATTGAAAAAATATGGTGCTCTTGTACAAAATTACTCGAAAAGCCTAATATGAGTTTTCATTTTTTTTTTAATATTTATAATAGAAATGGGATAGAAAATACCTAGCTTTGTTAGTTTAAAATTACGTGATGTCACTTACAAGTTAGGTGGTACTGAATGTTGAGTAAGAAATAATATTCAATAAATCATGTTTTTCTCTTTGTAACTCAAAAAATGATTTATTTTTCTATAATTTCAATGTTATTTAAGACCCTGTACACCTATACATATTGAACGTCCATTTACACTTTTGTGGTTATTCCAATAACTGTTATAGTGAGTCATTATGGAATGAAGTCATAAAAATCTCTATGTTGTATATTGTGAAGTTAATATAATCGTGGTATAAGGTGCATTATAGAATTCTGATGCTCAGTATTAAATAAGGGTATAAAATACTTACTTCCATGCTTGACTGGGAATGATAGAAAAACATAGAATGTGCCAGCTGCATCTCCTCCCGGGCATGCTGTAAAAACCAGCTAAGGGATTCAAGGGTTTCAGTGTATTGCAATTTAGGCGATGGGCTGACAACCTGTCACTATAGCAATGTACAGATCTATATGGAATTACCCTAAAAACTTTTCAGACGTGGCGGGACGACCTTTTTTAGGTCGTTTTTGTTCTGCCTACCCCATTAGGGATTAAGGCGTGATTGTATGTATTAACATGTCGGTCAGTGACCTGAAACCGTAGAGCTTAGAGCAGGGGTTAAACTTCCTTCAGATTTCAGGCTTTAAGCGGATCAATCGGCTTACTATTACTTAAGGCTCGGTCTTTAACCTTTCAACTGAAAATCCTTATAATCTGAACTGAAGGAAGACATACGCTCACGCTAATGTCAATTTTATAAGTCTCTATATTACTTAGGGACACTTATGTCTATTTTTAAGTCTATTCGTAAAACTGTATCACTTATATACATACATACCTATAAAATCACGCCTTTTTCCCTAATGGGGTAGGCAGAGCGAAAACGACCCAAAGGTCTCGTCGCCACGTCTGACAACTTTTGAGGGTTATTTCAAACCAGGGCAAACGACCCCCGTTACTCATTGTTCCTTTATCACAAAATGGATGTGAAGTGTATTAATTAGATTAATTCCACAATTGTTACTGCTACCCTACACTTCATACACCTATCCTGTTCTAACCTATTAAAACCAAAGTGTTAGAGCGAGGAAGAGGACGGGAGCGATCAAAATGATAAAGTATTATAAAATAGGGATTAAAGCGTATTTATTACCTGTTTTGAATTTGCCAAAAAAGCTCGGGACAAAATATTTGTGGGATGCTTCTTTCTAGAGAGAAAATGTTATAGCCAATCTCACGATTCAGTGATTTCTCTTTGATATGGAGTTAGTGTACCTACCATAAAAGCTTAATGTAAACTGTGTATGGGGTGTATAAGGGGCGGGGAGTGCAAACAAATCTGCCACTAAAACGAGATTTCTTTAGATATGGAACTAGTTGTATTTTTTATTGTGGTGGCTTTGCATTTGATTCTTCTCTAGGACAAAGAGCAATGACAAGCGACATAAAGTCTATGATGGATCAGGTCCAGAGTCTTGTAGCTATATCTTAGCTACAAAGAATATTGCAAATCAATATGATAATTTATGTTTGTTATGTTTCTTACAATGTTTTTTATGTTTTGTTTCAGGTATGATGATGTTGCGATTGATGCTGCTCTGCTATGGTTTGAACAACTTTTTTACTTCGACATATTAGGTCTATAAAATCACGGCTATATTCGTTATGGACTAGGCAAAGTTTATTAGTAGCTTTAACGACAACCGCATATTATGATGTCATTATGGGTATAGGTTGTCTTGTTATTTTTTCCTGTCACTAAACTGGTGGTAAGTAGATACTTCATCATCATCAGCCACAACAGTCCACTGCTGGACATGCTCCCCAAAATTGGGGGTATATGCCATACTCACCACGCTTGGCAGGCGGATTGGTGAGCGCAGTAGAAGTTTTCCATTCACAGGGAACGCTGCTGCCCTTTCCCTGGATTTATCCTGTAGTCGCCTTTTACGACACCCGCAGGAAGTTATGGGGTGATGCTATTCTAACCCGGCACCACACGGGATGCTTACTAGGTAGATATTATATAAAAATAATGAAGGTTGAAATCCAGATCGCAGACATCAGAATATAGTTATCCTGGGCCAATGAATAAAATTATCTCTGATTGCCAATTCCTACCACAAGATGTGATAGAATCCATATAATTCCTAAAGTTATCTGAGAATGCTGGTATTTTAATGGTAACCGGAGACAAAATCATACACCAAGAATTTCCGACTTTACTTACCACAAAATCAATAATCAGTATACTTTATTAGAGTCTGACCTTATTGAGATGGCTCATTATTTACTTAACAAACTCTTCGAAATCGAACTGCATTGACCCCTCTCTGTTTTTACTATAGCATCAAAAAGAGATAGTGAATGGTCGGTTTTGAGTTGAAAGGAAAAACATACCAGGTAAGATTCCTCGGGTTTCAAAGAATAACACGCGCTGACGCATCAAAAGCGTTTTTAAAAAACATTCCGATTCGGACCCCGTCTTAGAAATGGTATAGTTTGTTTTCGATACAAATATTGGTGGAACCACAGGTAATGAAGCGCTTGTTGGTCTAGCTGTGTGTGTATAGTACCCATTTCAGATAACGAAAGTTGGGGAAATATCATCCACGTATACTCGAATGTTTATGGTCATTCAGTTGTTTTATCTCACGACTGCAGCTAAGCCATACCTGTGCGTAACTATCTATAGGTTTACTATTGCGAGCTCATTTACATTACTGCTGAAAGGATGAAGTCGCCAAAGACCTGAAAGAGCTGGAAGTGCCTGACTGGTCAGATTTGGCACAGAATAGAGAGAATGGCGCACTTTAATGTCGGAGGCCTAGATCCACTTCGGGTCGCGGAGCCAACGAAGTAATTTGTAAATTACACACATAATATAATAAGGCTAAGCTGCAGTCATGAGATAAAAAATCTGTACCTATTTGAACCCAAAAAATATAGTGCTGGGAAGAATAACATGCATTCAGATTGTAATATCCAGGGCATATTTATGTTTGAGTGATTCAAAAATACGGCTCTTGTTACTTTGTTTAGCAGAGTATGGCCTTCTTGATTTAAGTACATTTGACCGTCGACAAATCTGTTGACATTCTACTTACCCCTTAAGATAGAAATACCAAGATCCCAGAAATAGAAAAGCAAGAACATTACGAGACCTTTAGGAATATTTTAAAAGATAAAATTGCGGCTGAAACTTGATACTTCGCAATTGATTTCAATGTAGTTTGGAATTCTTTTGACATCTGATATTAGTTTGTGGGTGTAAATTAGCTTGAGGTCTTTAGCAAAAACAAGACGAACAATTACAAGTCGGTGACCTTTCAAGATGGCTGCTTAGAAAACAAAATGATTAGATTCCTGGCTTTATGAACTCTCCTTCCCTAGTAGGTACATAAAATAATACAACACATGGTACAATATAGGGTAGTAGTAAGTGGCTTTAAAGTTTTAAGCTGGTTTTGATAAAATTCAAAAGTATTATAAAATAAAACCAACGTAGGTTAAAACATAGTACCTACGTGACAGCTGCTTCTGCTGAGCTGTAGATGTCAGAAAAGGGATTCGAGGGTTACCGCAGTGTTTAATTTAGAAGACAGGCTGATAGCCTGTCACTACTTATAGCGATTATACTTTTCAACCTAAAATTGCCCTCAATATTGCACGGTTAAGATGCATTCGGAGCGACTTTAAGTGAAACAACCGATACTTTTGGATGTCGTATATTGACTGCACTTATAGCTAATGCATACATATATATAGCGTTGTAAGTATAGTACTAAGTAGGGGCGAGTAGGTGCGTCATCACACTGCACCTTCCCCCTTGAAAAGAAAAAAAAAATGTTTTATTTAGAAGACATTTTTTTTACATAAAAATCTAAATTTAGGAGAAATACCACCAAATGCTTCCATTATCTTTTCAATAATGTTTATATAGAGATGGCAAAGACTACATACCTAACAGTAATAAAATAACACAACTACTATTACAATTATATCTACAATTTTAACTATATTCCATTTTAGAGTCATATCCATTTTCTTTGTCAAATCCGTGTATTTATTATCACATTTTTTTTTTTTTTTTTTTTGGGTTAGCTATTCCCACTTAAAAACAAATTTACGTCATAGAAATTTTATTAGTATAATAATATCCTTGATTATATACTATATATTATGTCCATGGGCCCATTACACATTGCATGCTTTTTATAAGTTAAGGTACCTTTTACAATATCATTCTGAGCGCTTATTTTATACAGCTTGGTTATCTTAACAAATTAACCATAGTCGACTTTACACGGCTACTTACTTATAGTGCCGGTTTGCGGGTCGTGCTTTCACGCCCTTTACATAATGGTACATTTATATTTGAAGTCTATCTATCTGACACTCAAAACATTTAGGGTCTGAACTTTAAGACTCGCTGGTCTCCAACTTCTACACGGAGGGTACGGTAGCCCACACCATGATCAGATAGAAGGAATTTGATCCCTATTGTACCTAATACTCACTACCTGTATCTTGTACCTAGGTAGGATAATTACATTACGTAACATTTTACGATGTTACTTATACCTATTCGTATCGTAAACAAACAATATCGACGTATCATTTTACGTACATACGAGCATTAACTCGTGCTCACTTTCTTTACTTCCGAGCATAATTTCGTTTCTTAATAAACAATGTTGTTCATATTTCTGTACTTGATCACACAATCCTTTCTTTGAATATATGGCATAATTAGCTTCGCTGCGATTTCGGATGATCAGTCCAATAACACGCAAAACTATCTATACCACAAATTCCCATTCAATCTTCCGATCTGCAGAATCATCACAATCGAATAGTCAAGACAAGCTTCAATATCATTATCAATCTTTCATTCATGAACAACATTCATCGCTACCTAACACCTTAGGTGTACATCTGTTTAGGTAGGTATCTAATATTTCTGTACAATATCATTGTACTGGGAGTTAGTAGGTAACACTGTTACGTCACTACTACTCTATAAATTGACACAACTTATAATAGGTACACATATACATAGTTAGTTCAATCAACTTTGTAAACTTCGAAACAGTATATTCTGCAAAATACTCTGTATCGGTAGAAATTGTTTCACAACTACTTTGCGTTTTTCGCTGAAATGCATCTTGTGTTGCTAAATAAAATTGATGTCCAATTTTTATCAATTATTGCGAAAGTGTGCAAAACTGCTTACACGTAACCCACATAATTTGGCTACTTACACGTGTAAAACAATTTTCAGATTTTACAAATCGCTACTTATACTTTTAAGCAAATGTTCTTTATTTTTCTACATAGATTTCAGGAAGTAAAATTTTGCGTATTCAGTATGAAGTGATACTTCACGCAACAAAAAAAAAAAAAAAAGTCAAATCTTACATTAGTCAGACAACAGGCGTTTTAAGTACTGCCTAACTCGTAAGGTTTAAAGGTATGACTTTATGTATACGTATGCAACTTACATAAGCGCGTGTAGTACCTACGTGTCTAGGCTATGTAGGTCGTGACGACAGAAACGCTGACTTGGCGTGCGCATACGATGTGGCGCGCGCGGCTCAGTCGTGGATACCCCGTAGGTCGCATGTTCGATTTCTTTTTTCTCTAACGAACAAGCTGATCCACATCGGACCCGATCAATGAAGTCTCCCGGCGCCCAGCAGACATAATCCTCGCATCAACTAGGCTTGAATATACTGCGAGCGCCCAGCAGCTACAACCTCTTCATGATCTTCTTATAATGTATTTTCTCGTCATGGGGATATCCTCTTCATGGGGTGCTGTCATCTTTTTCTCTAATTGAACTGAGTTTCTTCTATAATTTTACTAGAACAGTTTCTCTTAAGGCATCGTCTTAATGCATACGTGTTTTGCCAACTTATTTTGGACGGATTCAATATCGACGTCGTGGATTGCTGGCCGCTGCCGGATGGTTCTCCTTGTCGCTGATGGTGGTATTGGGAATCGACGTCCCCGACGAAAGGGATCTCCCGACATCATAACGTCACTCACGCCAACGTGGAAACTTTACATAAACTGTCTTTTATTCCACTAATTTTATAAAGTTCTCGGTCTAATCACTTTTAATAGTCTTTTATAGTAATTTAATTCACGAAACACTAAATTGTCTGTGTCGTGTCAATTTTCACTTATCTGGTTCTTTTACTGGGTTCATGGTTTTTTCTTTAATCACAAACAAATAATTAACTTTTTTTATTTTCTCCATGATACCCAGCTATGTCCAGAAGGGACAAAGCTGGCTAGGGTCGCCATGCACGGTTAAGATGCATTCGGAGCGACTTTAAGTGAAACAACCGATACTTTTGGATGTCGTATATTGACTGCACTTATAGCTAATGCATACATATATATAGCGTTGTAAGTATAGTACTAAGTAGGGGCGAGTAGGTGCGTCATCACACTGCAATATTTGTCAGACGTGGCGAAAACGCCTTTACTAGGCGTTATACGCTCTGCTTACCCCGTTAGGGATAAATGCGTAACTTTATGTACATATGTTATTGTAAGCCAAAGAGAAGGGTAAAACTTATTATCTCTTCCAGAAAAGTTAAGTTCAAACTCTACATAGAGCCTGAACAAAAATAACAATACAGTTTATTTAGAAACCCGTAGAAAAGTTAGCAAAACTTGGGCATTGTAGAATTGTACGATCATCAATTATCCTGTCATAATTCGCTAAACACTTATTCATAGCAATTTATTGCGGAGTTGTACAGAAACAACACGTCATTATTTCATTTTAAAGCGAAGCAAGAAGCCCATTAGCGGAGGCGAAAAACGAAAACTTAACGACTACCCTCTTTAAAAATATACTACGGTTTAACGATAGAAGTAGTGTTGGGAATAGTTTTGTTATGTCATTGGAATTGACAAGGGACAACATAAAGTTTATGTCTCACGTTGAGTAAATCATTTTACATATCTCATGCTCAGTAAGTGGTTCATACAACCCTAAAACCCGGGATGTAAGTGGTACTTTGCATCATAGGTTTTGAAACCTATGCTGCAAAGTAATTTGAATAAGGAACTGTCAAATTGCAAGAAAAAAAAAGTTGATAGCCTTATTTCAAACACACGGAATCGGATGATTAATCGAATCGGAATCGATTTTAAAACAAATTCTATTCGAATTTATTTAAATATCGAACTGGCCAGTACTAAATATGACGCATAAAGTCACGGAATAAGGCCATAAAAATGTAAACATAGGATTATGAAAATTATGAAATTTTTACTCTGTGGTTTTTATAACATATTTATAACCTCAAAACTTGAGTTTGTCGATTTATTACTTAGCATTTTATTATAAAACATTAACAAATTAAACAGTCAGTATACTTAACAAAATGTCTACTTGCAAATTAGATAATTTTTCTTACGCGAATGCATATATTTGTGATGGTTAAATTCGCTCATAGTGAGTTGGTATTGCCTACTGTTTCGTCGTAATTTCATGTTTTAATTTTCTTATATTTTCCCATAATTTTAACTTATCTTTCATTCGATATGTAAAGCATAGTGCTTACCTCATGGTGTAAGTCATCAAATGCATACTCGTACCATTAGCGCCCTCGCTGCGCTCGGGCGCCAAAAACCTCGTATGCATTTGATGACTTACATCCTTTGGTTAGCAATATACTATAGCTGTCCCGTAAGTGTTAATAAATGCTTCTTTAGTTGTATGGTCGCTTAATTTTTAAGACTTCAACCCCTAAGGGTGAAAACCAGACTCTATGAATATGCTTTCACTGTTTGTCTGTCTATCTGTTAGCGGGGTGTATTCATTGCATTTTGGCTCTAGAAGCGAACGTTTTTTTTGCAGTGGATTTATCCTTGATTCAACTTTAGGCTAGAGCTGACTTAGATAGAGTCGACGATGAGGCAAAGATACCCCAGTAACTTTACCGTATGGGCCGAAATGTTTAACTAACTATGATATAATATAACATAATGTTAAATAACCATGTTGAAAATTCTTACATTTCATCCCTTGTTAGGTACAATTTCATGTCCCACTCCTAGGTAAACCCATTCCGGTCTGGAACACAAACCCATTTTTCACATCACTGAACAACAAATTACCTTTCTTTTCTTAAACATCTTTTTCTTACTTATTGACATTGTATTCAGTTTTTATAACCGTTTCAGACACTAACGACTCATCTTATTCTGTCGCGTGGGTATCAAGTCGATCGACCCGATGAACCCTGGTGTCAGAGTTTTAAACCGCCCTATAGACCTCTGACATGGTTTGTGGAACGACCATCACATAAATATTCTTCTTCTTCTTTCATCGAGAGGCGTTCGACTCGATTAACCTTAATTTCAGAGGTTTGAAACCGTCAAATATAGGAGTATGAAACGACTGCTTTCAGCTACCGGGCACGAAAGGAAAGCGTACCGTACCCTCCGAAGCACGAAATCATCTTTCTTAACAGACAATCAGGTGATTAAGCCTGCATTATCCTAAACTAAATTCAACAATAAAATAGTAGGTACCAATTTTATATGCCGCACCGCACTATTGCTTGTAGGGATAGAAAAAACGTCGTAATGCGATTGCAGATGAGAGGATCGGCAAAAAAGTGGGTGAATCGGCTTAGTACCGGCATATTAAGGAGATTTGTCAGTTTCTCTGTGCACCGTACCGACGGTTTTCGAATCGAATTTAAAATTTTAGCAGTTAGAGAAGATTTTTGACGGGACGACTGATTTTCAGAGATAGACTTTGATTTTGAAGAGATTTTTATGATTGGTATCAGAGAATTAACTTTAAGCTCTTTCTTGCCGATATATCTATTTGAGATATAAGTTTTGTAAGTTTTATAAGTTTTAAGTTTTTATCTATTTGAGGGTTGAGCTAAATTAAAAACCGTCAAGTAGCGATTTATAAACTGTGTCAACAGGTTTAGACAGCGAGTCTGACCAATTGCCTTATTGTCTAAAGACAAAACACGAATAAACACGAATATTCATCCATGTATTTAACAATATAAGGACAACCATGTCCCAAATTTTACTAACGAGAACAATAAACTTCTAAACGCCGCATGGCCTGCGGACCAGAGTTTAAAAACCCTGGTTTAGACAGACAACTTGCCTTATTGTCCTTACACAACTAGCGTTTATGAATTCACCCATGCATTTCGCAAGGTAAGGAGAGCATCATGTCCCAAATGTTACTAACGAGAACACTAAACTTCCAAACGCCGCATTGTAATATCGACTTAATGACCTGCCGATACGACCCCAATTACTCTAACACCCAACACCGGCTAGTTTACACCCATTTGGGGTTCACCGAAACGTACGCGTTTACGTTTAGTACGGTTACGGTATTGGAAGCGGGTAGGTGAATTAAATTGGAAGTAGGTGGGAAATAGATGGATCCAGGTACTTTGTTTAAATCTGCCAATCTATTAGGGAAAAGAATATCCCACCAAAAACAGATATGTAAAAGTGGAAGCCAAGTTCACAGTGGTGTGGTTTGCACAAAAAAAATTTGCAAGTAAAAAGGGAGCCAAGTCTTTGGATTATTTATTACTTTCAGCCCGCGGTTTCACCCGCGTTAAATGAGTTTTCCCATGAAAATGAAGGTTTGCCCGCGGTGAAAAGTAGCCTGTGTCCTATTCCAGAACCTAAACTACATGTGTGCATATTTTATCTCGATCAGTTTATCCAAACTTTCGCATTAACATCAAAATAAGTTGAACAGGCTAATCGGTACCCTTCTTAACTTGCCAATGTCGGGTAGAAAATGGGGTATAAGAGTAGGGGTCAACTAAGTGGGATCGTTTTAACCAATACCCTAGTAATTTGAAACCACTCGGACCGGGAAGTCACAATTGATAGCAGGTAAATTCAAGTAGAGGATAAAGATGTACGTTTCTATTTGGATGATCTTGTTTATTTCCATACTTGATGACTTGACACAAATACAAGTTATTACGCTTGACTGGGATTGATGAAATACAACACCTAAATGTTCCAGCTGCAAATCTTTTTGAATGCTCTGTAAAAGTATAATTACTATTTGCCATCTTGTAACTAGATAAATCTTGAAGTAAAACTAACTTGTATATTGTTCACTGTCATTTCTCATCTCATTTACTAAAGCAGCAATCTACTGGCCCATTGTAGCTGGAACCTTATTTTGCCGTCGTCCAAACGTCAACAACTCCTGGGGGTCTCATTTCGGCCCGTTCAAGACAACGTGGTTCAAGTTAAGCGCATCTTGTTAAATATTTGAACGAAGTCAAAAGGTCTGCTGGGTTTGAGGTGTGTTTGGATGGGGGATAGTAAGACTGTATATAGTGTGCAACTAAGTCGAAACGTCGGGATAAAAAGGTAATTCCTATGTTTTTATCTAAATGCGTATCGCAAATCGACCCGGTTCTTCTTCTTAGCGAGTGGATTTTCGAGTCGAACAACGACCCGATAAACCCTGGTGTCAGAGTTTTCAAACCGCCTAGTAGCACAGCTATAGGCCTCTGACATGGTTTCAGTATCGACCACTATCAAAGACAGCGACCGAGACCGACGGCTTAACGTGCCCTCCGAAGCACGGAATCTTTTTTCTTTTCGGACAATCAGGTGATTCAGCCTGCAATGTCCTAACCAAACTGGGGAAAACCTTACAAAGTGATAAATTGACATATATCAACTTTGTGTTCCCCCCCTGGGAATCGAACCCAGGACCTCCGGATCGTAAGCCCACAGCTTAGACCACTAGACCACAGAGGCAGTTATCGACCCGGTTAAAATATTGAAATGATTATGAATGTTAAAATACTGAGATAGTGACTGAAATTTAATTAAAGTGAATTACAACAGACAAATTATTTCTACTTACTTGACAACGGTCAAGATACATAAAATGCATGGAACTAAAAGGTTAGAATCGATTGGTCGAAATATTTGTATAATGTTCAAAAAATTTATAAGAAATTTTTCAGTTACATATTATTTATTCAGTTTCATATTCTTGTGGTTATTGTTAAAAAAATGCTGCTTTAGCAAAAAGGCTGCCTACATTACATTGTACTGTTAGTTTTATTACTTTTTCTGTCCAAGTTTAAGTGTTTATTTGTGCATTAGAGTGCGCACTTTGTAACAGCAATCTGAGTAAAATACTAAGCCAGTACGTTTACTATCCCCGTGTAAACGCACCACGAGGTTCAACCTGTAACTACCTAAGTTGCTAAGTCCGGACTTGTGCACCGTACAGTAATGGGTAGGTGTTGTCTTTGTATAAACTTGACTGATGGAGGGACTTGGTATGGGCTGTTATTAGGACAGTGAGGATCAGTTTCTAATCTACTTGTACGGCTACTTATTAGGACAGTAAGTATGAGATATGGGATAATATTATGGGGAATATTGCGTGGAATGACAGTGCATCATATATAAAACGAGCTTTAGCATTTATAAAAGTTAAAAGTGTATACAGGGTGTTAAAAAAGTACTCCGTTTCTTTAAACCACGTGTTCTAATAATGATATCCAACAACATTCTCAAAGCACAAAAATTTGCCCTCTCAATACAAAGATGGCTTTCCTTCTGCAATTTTGTATGGACAAGGCAAAATTTTATTTCAAGTTAAAATTATTGTGCTTTATAAAATTTGTGTGTTGTCGTCAGTTAGAGCATGTGGTTTAAAGGAACACAGTCCTTTTTTTTTTACAGCCTGTATTGTATAAAGTAGTACATAGTAGTAGTAGACAAAAGGGCTGTCAATATTAAATACCTAACTATTATATTTGTGGCAAAATAAATCAAGATATGTTTACCGGTTACGGTTATGTGACAAATAGAACAACATAGTTTAGCGTGTATGAATATTATATCGGATTGGAATACAGTATTTCTCAATGTTAAATTCGGTATTCATGCAAATAAGGAATGAGGTATATGTATTAGTTTGAAACTTAATATTGCTTTGTATGAATAGTTTAGGTCAATAATGGACCCAATTCTGGCAGATACAAACATATATAAACTATGAACATACACACTTACATACCTATTTTCATGTATAATATGTAAATTAAGGAATGAAGCCTGTATTTCCTTTTAGCGTAAAAATAGATATTTCTGGAAAATCCTTAGCTTTTCGAATTTATAACAAAGACATCAAAATATAATTTGTATTTCTTTTTTAAGGTCTAGCTCAAGGAGATAGAGGTAAGTTCAACTTTAATATTATTTAAGTCGCATAACAGCTTTGAATATTGCTTATATGACTTACAGTTGTTCCAAAAAGCAATTACATGCGATCGAGTTTTTTTAAAATAATAATTATAGTTCTATAAAACGTATTTAATCGTTGGCTTCCACGCGTTTTAGACAAGAAAATGGAAAAAGAAATACATTTCTGCTTTGCGGCAGAACGAAATCATAGGTGGTGGTGCGATGTTTAAACAAAACCTTTTAAGGATTTGCTCCCTGAGTGTATTGTAGATATTATGTACCTACGGAAATAGTTTTAATACACCTATGTATTGAAATAGTATGTACTTATTTATTAGTTGTACGCTAAAGTTACATCCCAAAATCCTTACAAAACCAATCAAATAAGATCATACATAATAATCTTCAAACTATGCCAATATCCTTTGTCAATAGCATGTGACCTGGCCGATCGGGTTTCCGGTGCCTTTCACCACATGAAGCCACATAACACCCTTCCCCCCCATGGTGGTGAAGGGAAGACAAAAGATCACCTGTGCCTGTATTGTGTTCCCAATGCTGTGGTGCAATTAGTTTAGTTATATAGGGATTTCGTGTAGTGACTTTCTTTTTCCATGCTAGACTGGGAGCGATAGAAAAACATAGAATGGAATGTTTCCAGCTGCCCTTCCTCCCGGGCATGCTGTATCGATCAGCAAAAGGGATTTGAGGGTTACACAGTGTATTGTAATTTAGGCGATGGGCTGACAACCTGTCACTATAGTGATACATATAAATAATCTAAAATAAAATTGCTCTCAATTTTGGTCGATGTCATAGCTTTGATTCCAATTCTCATGGAATCAATCATTCTCATATGTTAAAAAGACTTTGTGTATCCAAAGTCTTTTTAACATAGTTCAAAGTGTTGTTTGAACAATCGTTGTCTGACGAGAAAGCGATTCCTTGCTTCGAGAGTTACGTTAATTCTTTTGTGTGTTTGTCTTTACGAATAATGAATCAATAATAAAAATAAACATTTAGGTTCTTTATTACCCGACTGTCAAGGTATACTTGTTAGCTTCTATTTCTTTGTTTGTTCCCATGGGAAATTTCACTTTGTCATAAAATTTTCTAGTGATATTAATTCGCTGTTCAGATTTCTCAAAACATTTCATGCCAGCGCTAATTAGCGACTCATTTCTATTTCCGCAACTTTTAATGTGCAATAAGTTAAAACCAGCCAAATTGACTTTCGCATTTATACAGCCTCTATAGCACTATACCGGGTGTAAGGGAAAGCTTCCCGCAAACTGATAGGGGTTGCTCAGTCAACGAAACTGAACAACTTTCACTAGGTTTTTTTTTTCAGGAAATGATAAAAATATTTAGCTTTTCCATACAAATTGTCTGATCGAGGTGGTCAACTGGTCATTTTGTATGGGAAAGTATTTTTTTTATTTCCTTAAAAAAAACCTGGCGTAAGCTGTTCTGTTTCGTTGTGCAACCCACTATCAGTTTGCGGGAAGCTGTCCCTTACACCCCGTATAGTGACTAATTCTGGACACTTCCTCATTCGCCCGCTTTCAGACTTTGCCGGCGACACATACAAAATGAAATAGACATACACTAATGATGTTTCCCCATTGATGTGTGAATACACGGACGTGTACTAATGGCGTTTTATATAACCACTATGGGACTCTTATACAACTATAAGTTGTATTAATGTGTTTTAGCTTCGGTGGAGCAGATATTGATAATGCATTAGAGAATACAATATGTAGGTTTTGTTGTTTTGTTTGGAATTTTCTAGTGTAAATTGACATGTTTTTCAGTGTAAATATTATATGACGTTAGAGTGGATAATGGATCTATTATTTTCTGTAAAAATAGAATATAATGTATGTCTGTAACATAACTTTAGATCGTCTAAAAAAGTCAAAAATAATTGTAGGTACATCACGTTCCAGGTTCTGGAATTTTAGATATGAACCACACGTGATTTGGAAATTATTGAAGGTCTGATTGACCATTGGTAACCTAGCCTAACCTATAGAATAAAGCTAAAACTTTTTTAACATAGGTACCTATAGGTAGTCGGCCCCTCTGATGGCCAGGCCTTTATCCACTTTCTACATACATACATACATACTATCACGCCTGTATCCCTAATGGGGTAGGCGGAGCGTTAACGACCCAAACAAAAGTCGTTCCGACAAGTCTGACAAGTTTTGAGGGTTGTATAAGATAGATCTGTATTTTGCGTAGTGAGAGGTTCTCAGCCCATGGCCTAAATTACAGCATTCCTGGGAGGAGATGCAGCTGGCACATTCTATGTTTTTCTATCGCTCCCAGTCCGCTCGTGTCTATGTTCTATGTCAACTTAAATAAATAAAAGGAACAAACGATAACTAGACCTCTTTGTTGAAAAGCAAAAACATGCTGACTCGACAGCATTTAATCTTGATAAAATTCCCCTAAATTAACACATTCGGTGCCCATTTCACGAACCCTTAATTTACTAAATTGATTATCTATGGCCGTGTCGTTAGCCGTAGAAAATCATTACCAGTGGTTCTTAAAGTGTAGATAACTTCCCACTGGTGGGTCTCAACGCCTCGAGTGGATTTTAGTAAGACCAGAGCAAACAAGTCGGTTGAGTAGCATTGATACGGCGCCCAAACTATAGATCTAAATGTACAAAATCCAATTTTAAACCTCCTAAAATTTTTGGAACTGCCTCATCTAAGTATGTTTTTTAACCAAGCAGTATTTAATTTACTCTAATATTTCTTTAGCTGTTACAGTTTTGGTAAGGTAAATAAAAATAAAATAAAATAATAAAATAAATAAAAATCTTTATTGAGCAGGTCCATTACAAAACATTATTAAATGACTATGACAACCACACTAGGCGACGCCTGTATCGTGGACGTCAAGTACATTGTTTAGTTTGCCAAGAGGACACAATCTATTTAATTACAAAAATATAAATTTAAATTCAAATGAAAACTATTCAAAGGTGGATCTTAAGATTTGGTAACACTAGAGACATTGGCCTCGTCACTACAGCGTGTAACCGTTCTGAAATATCAAAGGAATAATAAATTTTATCGCGATAAAAGCCGCCCAAACTAACTTTGAGAATCACTGATGGCTATGCCGCCGTAGAAAATCACTACGTCATTCATTTCGACAATGGGTTCAGTGGGTCCATAGTTTTGACCCATAGATTCGCCCTCAGGGTCCATTGTGTTTGGATGAATTAA
Source organism: Scrobipalpa atriplicella (assembly GCA_029255725.1). Taxonomy (NCBI): domain Eukaryota; kingdom Metazoa; phylum Arthropoda; class Insecta; order Lepidoptera; family Gelechiidae; genus Scrobipalpa; species Scrobipalpa atriplicella. The sequence goes on from JARACY010002528.1 coordinate 18,941, forward strand.
CAGAAACTACCCCATGGCCCCATAGCATAGTACCATATGTTGAAATTGGCGTTGATAATGAACGAGTAAAAGAAACCTGCGCCTCTGGATTGCCGGTCCATTGCACTACCAACCGATGGACCGGCAATCCAGAGGCGCAGGTTCGAATCCTGCCCGAGGTTCGTGGCCCGAGTCGAATTTATTATTTTCTTTCTTTCATATTTATATGAAATAAAAATAGCATTGTGAGTGCTAAAATATCCTCAAAAAAAGAGTAAAAGAAAATGTTGTTGACTTTTAAAATTTACCTAGTTAGGTATCCGCCATGCAGTTTCATTTGTCTTCCATTTCTAGTGAATTTAGATGTATTCCCATGGTAAAAGTTTGATTCTAAATCTAGGTAGGTATTTGTTGCAAGTGGAAACGAATGCCGCTCGACCATATTTGTGGTTGTGTGCGTAACTTCATGTTTACTACAGCGAAATCACGCACACTAAGACAATGTGCGTGTAGGTACATTTACACACACAAGTATGGCCGAGCGGCAGTCGAGAGATAAAAAAAACGATAACTCATGTTCTTGGAAAAACTAGTTTATTTGTGTTAAACGTTTGGTGAAATAAAAACATATTGTATTGTATACGGTCTATGAAATATCTAAAATAGAATTATTTAAACTTATTTTCCTAGTTAGACAAAATGACTAAAGTAAAAGCTCTAAATTCACCGGCATTTCGAATAATAACATTTTAACGTGTAACTACCATTACCGATTGTAACATTAAACCGATCAAACTAAAATATCTTACGGTAAAACGCCACGGTTAATCGAAAAACCGGTACTCGGCGGTACTGTGGGCTCTCGAACGGAGTGTGCGAAACTCGATTGGGTTGTGGCGAAAACTTTGTGAGATTAGAATCAAAAATTCGGTATTGATGTACCTAATGACAGTGATAGCTTACATATTTTTTTAGAAATATAGAATAAGTTTTAAATAATTCTCACGGGAAAACTGAAGTTAAACCACAACCTGAAGGCTAATCTTTTATATATTTTCCGAAGAGCAAAAAGTTATTTTTATTTTTAGAACACAAAACAGCTAGGGTTTTTCAACATAGCCGTGTTACTAGGAACATTGCAAAACATAAAGGCTTGTCTATACTAATATTATAAAGAGAAAAGATTTGTATTTTTGTGTGTATGTTTGTAACGAATAAACTCAAAAACTACTGGACCGATTTCAAAAATTCTTTCACCATTAGAAACCTACGTTCACCCTGAGTAACATAGGTTACTTTTTACCGCGGGAAAATACATCATTCCCACGGGATAACTTATTTAGCAGCGGGTGACACCGCTGACAGAAAGTTAGTTTTAAATAAAACCATTAGTACCGCCCCAACACAATTTAAAAAATACGCGGGATTTAAAAATACTTTCCACTAAAGCCCGTTCATTTCGATACAATGTATCGGAGTGAACGAATGAACGAATGGAAAATACTGAACGAATGAATGCAAGGCAATGTTTACTCTGCGGCTCCGATATTAAGCTTTATCCATTCATTGCCCAAATTTTGGTTTCGATTGACGGGATTTGGTCTGTTTTCGAGTTTTTAGCAAATATGGTTTAGTTTTAGAGTAATTGGAATGGATGCTTTTATCCTATGTGTTTGCAACACCAATATTTTAGGCACTGATTGATTATGCTATGCTTCTCCTTTTAGGCATGCTGTAGAAGTTAGGAAAAGGATTAGAGGGTTACAGTGTATTGTAATGTTATACAAATTTCAATCTATAATACTTGTCAAAAGTGGTGGAAACGCCTAGGCTCTTTACGCTCTACCTACCCCGCAAGGCATTAATGCGTAAGTTTACGTACGTATGATAGATACCTACTGCTATGACGGACAGGACATGACATCACCCTCCAAAAATTTTAATTTGTGGTCACTTATTGTGGTGTAGCAATTAGGCAAAGGCGAGTACCTATGCAAGATGTCTTTTGGTTATACAGGGTGATTGGTAAATCTGCAACCCTCTTGTGGTTTCTGAACAACTTTGTTCTTTGACTTTTGAAAATAATACTTATCTAAGAAATGAAATGGTTATTTACACAATGTTATAAATTGAATCGCGCAATTTGTATCAAACTCTTTACTGTTTTTTTTAAACTTGTTTAGGAAAATGAGCAGAGCCGAAGGCAGTAACAAAAAGTTTGCACCCATCTAAAAAATCACCCTGTATTCCCAATCAAAAGAACTTTTAACATGAACAAACAACCTCCTTAATTCTTTTAACTTAACTTCTTTTTTTTCAACAGATTTATTCAATCGTGTCGATGTTGTCTCGCGGCAAAATAAATCGTTATTGTTCCTTTTTCAAAATAAATTAACGTTCTTTTTTGGGAGTTTGCAAACTTGCATACACAACTTTAGCGTGCCTCTTCCTTATTTGAGAAAGGAGTTTGTGTTCTTTTTTGGGACACGTTATTATCTGCTTATTTACATGAATGTTCGCGCCGTTTTACTTACGGGGTTAAAACTTGACAGAAAAGAAAGTTTTGAGCTTTCTTTTACAGCATTTACTAGGTATTTTGATATTTCTGTCTGTATGTTCCGTTTAATGAAATAAGAAACAAAAAATCTAAAATGTTCCATTGAATATGATTAATATTTTCTTGCCTTGAAATCTTCTATTATTGTTATCTTTAGGGTTCCGTACCGAAAGGGTAAAAACGGGACCTGAGACTTCGCTGTCCGTCCGTCCGTCTGTCACCAGGATGTATATGAAACGTGATAGCTAGAAAGTTGTTCGCAGATAATTTATTTCTGTTGCCGCTTTAACAACAAATAGTTTTTCTAATCCGTACTTAGCCGGTTTTTATATAAAATTTTTAAACCACGTATTTGAAAGTCGAACGCAACTTTTTCCGTAACTAACGGCCTTTTGTTTTATTTTTTTGTAACTCGATATTTGAATTAAGAACTTCGCGTTCGAATCTTAAATTCTTCGCCCGCCAAAACCCTCCTATTTTTCTTTTAAACAAGCCACAAGCTAACTCCGGCCAGTACGAAAAGAATACTGCCGAATTTGCGTTCCGATTCTGGTCCCAGCATTTGCGTTCCGTTTCGTCTCGTTCATTAGCAGTGCTCGGCTATCTCGTTTGCCCAGCGCCTGTTTTAGAATTCCGACGAGAAAGCATTTCTGAGTTAAAAACTGGTGGCAAATGTTACGTATTGTTTGTTTTTAGAATCGTTTAGGATTTTTGCCAGTTAGTTGAGCTGGCATTATTGTCGGTACTTGCCCTTCATTATGCATTAATTTATTTTATTTATTTGCTTTATTTGAGATCTTTTGCTTTATAGCTTTTAACTTTATCCTTAGCTTGTGATATGAATATAATACCTAATATTCCTATTTCTTATATTCCACTATTTAAATGAAAATGATTGTCTAAACATTATGAAGAGAGATAGTTCCCACTCATAATTAAAAAAAAAAAATTATCGTTTTCGATAACTTTAAAACTACCTTCAAAAACAACGTTCGGAAGACACGTACTAATCTTCATCAAAACGACCTGGAGCCGTATTTTTGAACCACTCGAACGCTAATGCGCATACGAAAGAGCCACATTCGCATGCGAAATTCCAAAATCACTATTTTTGAACATTCATACGTATACGAATCCTGCAACGAGTGGTCTAGACCACTCGTTCTATTTTCTACTACTCGAAACTCAAGTACTCTGTGGTCGCGGAAGTGAGACAGACAATCATTTGACAAGTGACACTTTAACTTTTTAATTTACTTGAATTTACGTTCCGTTTCTCTGCGATTCATTACCGGTTTTTGTAATCAAAGATTTTTGTTAGTGGCGGTGGTGGTATAGTAGGTATATTTCTGCGTAGAATGGAAACAAGTTATGGGATTAGACTTTATTGGCAACACAGATTTCTACTGATTCAAAAATACGTAAAAACGTGTGTGATAGAAATTAATTTCGTGCACGAAGGAATTTCGTATGCGCTTTCAGTTTTCGATTCGAACGGTTCAAAAATGCGACTCCTGACTCTTTTTTAAACTTTCGAATGACACAAATGCCAGTCATTATAACCCTTGTACGTATAAATTACATGTACAAAGGACAGACAGTCAATAATAAACACCTATAACCTCAAAGTTTTTCAACCTAAAGGATTCTCCCGCCGAAACCATTATTATAGTTTTTTAAAGAGTTTCTGGTCTGGAAACGAGTCATTTATGGCGTTTGCCATACCTACCAATACCACACGGCAAAAAAGATGGCCGTTGTAAAAAAGGTGTTCTACAAATTATGACCTATTACTGGCAGGTTAAGAAAAAAGTAAATTGCTAGGTATAGTGCTACTCTGCATTGCCAGTTTTTTTTTTTAATATCGGAGTTTTTAAGATACCTGCACCTGTGGATGGATGCGATTTTTAGAGGAACTTAGTTCGTATAGTAGTCGTTGCTTTTGTAAGTAGGTTTCTAGGTATAAAAAAAAAATATTAGGACTTATATTTTTTAAAAGATATGTAAACAGCAAAAACAGAAATTCTTTGGTTAATAAATAGGCAGTTTTCTATAAAAAATTACCAACTGAAAGTACTATAAAAATAACCTTAAAATGACCTTAGAACATGAATTTCGAATAAACACAATTTTTGTAGTATTATTTCATATTCTACCATGCTGGACTGGGAGTGATAGAAAAACATAGAATGTGCCAGCTGCATCTCCTCCCGTGCATGCTGTAAAAATCAGCTAAGGGAATCGAGGGTTTCAGTGTATTGCAATTTAGGCGATGGGCTGACAACCCGTCACTATAGCAATATACATACTAATCATCATCTGTATTAGCCCTCGAAACTTGTCAGACGTGGCGGAACAACCTGTTTAGGTCGTTTTTGCTCTGCCTACCCCATTAGGGATAAAGGCGTGATTTTATGTATGTATGTATGTATTTCATAGAAATACGCATTCAATATAATTGAACTAAGATTCTTTAGAGTCAAGAGATAATTAACTAAAGAAGTTTATAGACAAATTGGATGAATTATTCGTAGTTAAATGTTCAAGTATTCAACTAGATTAGCCGAGCTTTCGAAACTAGTTGGGACTTAACAAGTTAATCATTTAACTGCATTTTTACCTCAAAAGAAAGACAGCAAATGAATAGTTTTTTTTTTTTACCTTTTTCTCTTAGAACTAGTCTAGCCAAAGTGATAAACAAGACAGATTTGATGTTAGAGAGTGATCCCGTCTAAAAATCTTAAAGGCATAAGCATATTAAGCATTTCCAGATTTCCACCCACACTATACCATACCACATCTTTAATGCTGCTATGCTAAATATAATTATATCCAAGTTATGATTATGACCCTCAAAATTTTCACTATACTACTACACACATAAAGTCACGCCTTTATCCCTTACGGGGTAGACAGAGCGTAAAACGCCTGGTAAAAGGCGCCTTCGCCACGTCTGACAAATATTGAGGGCAATTTTAGACTGATAGAACTATACATTTTTTAATTTATTCATATATTTTTTTCAGTGTGTATCGCTATAGTGACAGGATGTCAGCCCGTTGTCGCCTAAATTACAACACACTATCCCTTTTACTGACTTCTACAGCATGTCCGGGAGGAAGGGCAGTTGGAACATTCTATGTTTTTCTATCGCTACCAGTCCCAGCATGGAAGAAACTATATAGTAAGAAATACGTATAGATGCCACCTGTCTAACTATATCCACGTTACGAAGAACCTTCACTACTTCTATAACCAAAACTTTATACTACCATATAAAAATCCAATCAAAACCAGCTAATACGCCATTCATCACGCCTACCTAATTAAAAACTAAACTAAAAAATGCTTAATTCTACCGGCGGCATTCCGGCAGGTGTGCGGGAACCTTTACACGCCACATGCGAGGGTCGCGTGTGTGCGAGCAAATTGCAGTGTGGGGTGACCTTTATTTCAGTTTAGTTTAGGATAATTAAATATTTAGCCACTTTTTATTTAATGTCTTTTTGTATTTGGCTATTTATGTTATTTCGTATTTGTATAACAAACCTACTATTGTGCAGGTCGCTAGTAAATTAACTATAATTTTTTACCTAAAAATTAAAATAAAAAACAATTTTACTACTTGAAAACTCAGATTTCTCTACAAACACTCCTCTGTACATCTGTCTTTCTTACAACGCTCTCGAATGTCTTAAGCAAAACACTTAGCAACTCGCAAAAGACAACAAAATAATTGCACTTAAAGCACTAAGACTTGCTAACTACGATGCACATAATTATTTCTTCTACGCAAAGTACTTCGTCCACTCGAAACTTGAACAGTGCTTTTTAAATTGAGAACAAGAGGCGTTTTTTTTTCGCTGACTTTTTCGGAGATAGAAATCTATTGTTTTGTGCTATGATTGTAAGTACTTATTTGGATTTGTAAGGACTTGCCAATCCGCTTGTTAAGCGTGGCGAGTATGGTAATTATTGTCCATTCATTGCATTGGCTGTCATATGCTATTTATAAAATGATAAATTCCTTTTGCCCGACGTTTCGACAGAGTTGCACTAATCGCGGTTTCGAACAGTTTGGCACTTTGTTACACATTTATAATGTCTTAAACAAACATAATAAATGCTAGCCGCTGTGTGAATTAGTCGTTACACAGAAAAGTTAAGGCCTATTTCATAAAACTGTGTCATCAGAATCCATCGGGTAGTAAACCTTCACGAAAAAAGATCCTAAAAACCAGAGACAAAAATTATTATACCCTTTTTTCACTAATTAAATCAGCCGGTTCCGCTCGATTAGTTGACAAAAGGAATGAAAATTCACACTTTTTTCCGTCCGTTTTTTGTAGTCGAGACGGACAAATCGCGAATCCGGTTGGGAAAAAAGTTGTTAATTCAATAAATCGAGTTTCCTTGTCTTTTTTAGTATTTCTTGTTCAAGTTCTTAAATTAATTAGATCTTTTCATGTCTTCATAATAATTCATTTGAAGTGACTCTACTGAAACTGACATAACACCTAGCTATTATTAAATGTTTATGCTAACTTTGGAAATATATTAAATAAGAAATAGATATATATTATTTGTCTACTAGTACTAGCTTAGTTGTACAGTTAGCAAAATAGTTATCTGTGCAGGAACGCTCGAAACGCCTGAAGATATTTCAGGAAGTTATTCATAGATTTTCATGTTTCTATATCTTCATCCGTTTCGAGCGACCCTGTACAGCAATCGCTTTTGCTAACTGTACCAACCAGGCGTCTTTCTCTAAACAAAAAATTTCGTACTATCACAATTCATTATGATAAATTTCTTTCTTATGCATCAATATAAATAAGACTAGAAGTCTAACAATTCCATGTGGTCATGGTCACCCTACTCAGCATATGCCCTCCACAGATTCACAATATTAAAAAGGCGTAAGAAGTCAAAACCTTTAGTTTTAAACGCGGTGTTTCTCCCACCGCAAATGCCACTTAAACGATGGCATTATGGGTATGGAACATGGCTTCCTTTTACTCTACATACGAATAAGAGATCACGTTTTGTGTCTTTGCAATTTTCTTTTTTTTAAAAGGCAATGGCATCTGGGCGCATACAGCACATTTTTGTGTGAGGAGAATTATCTACATAGGGGGGCAATTCTGTTTTCTACCGTGAGAGAACATAAAGGGAACTGTGTGATTAAGATTTAGTTAAGTGGTGTCCTCACCAAATCGATAGCATTGCCATACAAGTCTAAAAGAAACCGTTTTCAGAAGATAAGGTACTTACTTTAAAAGCTTATCGAACTCTCTCATGGTTCCTTCAAAGTCAGCGATTGAGACCAGCGACTTAACGTGCCCTTCGAAACACAGAACTGTCTTCTTGTGGACAATTCAGCCTGCATTGTCCCAACTGTATTGGAAACAATATCACAAACTGACCTTGTCAACTTTGTGTGCCCGTCGTTGGTACCATATAATCTAACCTACGATTACCGGAATATTTAAAAGTTAAACTCAAGCCACTAGACTACAGAGGTAGATATATTAGTTATTATAATATAAAATACTGATATTTAGATGGACTGTATGCAACAGCACTGCAAGTTTAAAGCGGCCAATGCGGCCATCTTTATTTCGTAACCAGACAGAACCGGTTTGCAGCGGATTTCTCAAAGCTCGTGGTTTTAGAGTTATTAAGCTCGCCGGCGAATAGATGCGGTTACCAAGATGGATTTAATTTAGTTTTTGGATGGTGTAATGTAATTTTGGTTGCTGTATTAGTGAAATGACAATTTGCCCTGAGTTTGGTAATCTTCATCATTTATTAGGCATGTAGAGTATCAAAAACCATAAACCACTCATAAAACTGTAAATTTTTTCCCAAAGTTCAAGAATTTTGTTTATTCATTATGCCACGTTTATATTATTCACTATTGACATGATTTATAAGACAAAGGATTTTTTTATTAAAATGTGGCATACACTACTGATATTTTCTTCCCTAATAATAAGAGGATTAATCCATGAGAATTAGTAGTAAAATGTATAAAATTTGGATTACATCTTGCGAGAAATAAATGACTTTTTTCACAAGTGAAGTAAATAACTGCGGAACCATAAATGCCTAAACGAAAACACAGGCTTGACCGAATTCTTAGAATAGGTAATTTTAATACAAAGACAGACCCAATAATTTATTTTTATTAAGAACAGTAGTCATTAGTTTCACTAATAAGGAATTTAGTGGTCACAAAAACTTTAGTAGTCCAATGGACAGGTTTTATAGCCTTTTTAGTACCTTTTTATAAAAAATCCGACATCATTAGACAGTCGCTCGTGGTAAAGTGGCATTCGAACTATAACTATTACAAATTTTAAGCTACTTATTTCTTATTTTATTAGAAATAACAAATCAAAAATTTTACCACTAACTCATAGGCTCGTATTTATAAAGCGATCTCAAGATTGAGAGCAATATTGAGTGCGGTTTTGACAGGTAATTTTGTACTGGAATGACATTTCTAATACGAACTCAAACTCGCTGTTACTCTTGAGAGCTGATTATAAATACGGGCCATAGCCACTGACAGGATTTGAACCCGTGTAACTATGACATACCTACACCGTCGAATAAATATTTTTCTCTTATTATTAGAATATGTAGTAGGTACTAGGTACCTATACATACAGGGTGTAAATAAATACCTGACCAAACTCTAGGGTGTGAACTTACGCATGAAACTGATCCACTTTCCCCTAGAAACATAGGTTGAAATATTAAAAAAAGTTGGCTCCCCCATACAAATAGTGTCAGCAGCTCGAGTCATTTTGTATGAAAGGGCAAATTTTACTTTTCATATTTCGACCTATGTTCCTTGAAAAGTTGTTCAGTTTCATGGGTTCACACGCTAAAGTTGACCAATTTTTTTTTTATACTCTTGGTAGATTTGGTTAGTTCATTAAGTTGTCACTTGTCTAAAAAAAAATGAGACGGGCAGTAGAGTAGGCCAAGATCTAATATTAGCTTGAAGATCAAATAAGGTTAGAAAAACCAAATTAAGATACCAAGATTTGGCTTTGACACACTTTTAGGTTATGGATCAGCGCGGATAATGTAGCGTGGAAAATTTATAATTAGGCAAAAAAAGTATAATCAGATGAATAAAAAGAGGTTCTGTCTGTCTGTTGAAATAGGATTTTTATTTCGTTTTAAAATGGCTTACAATTTGCTTACAATAATAAAGCATAGATCGTAAACTCTATACCTTTAAAATAATACCTACATTGAGAACTGTACTATATCATCAAGTGCGCAAATTCGTTTTTTTTTTGTTTATGAATATACTTAGGTAATATATAAAGATTTCTTTTACAGTAACCTAATCCTAAAAACATGGAGAGAATAGCAGAAATCCGTGTATGGGCGGTATCTTTTGTGGCATTTCCAGAGATCCAGAGCGAACTAAAAACAGGGCGTAGGCGAAAAAGTTCACATTATTTATAGCCAGGAGGAGTTTCTGTGAATTTTGTAAAGATTTTTCCACCCACATTTGATTTAGATAAAGTTTTTTTTAAACCTCGCTTGAATAAGTTGTCTTGTCAATTTTACCTTACACATTTAGAAACTTTGAACTTTTAAATATTTTGTTTTTGTCACAATATTTTTTTTACTTTCCTGGTTATTCTTAAAAAAAATAATAAAATGCTTCACATTGGGCGTTTTTCCACTAGACGGCACGGCAACGAACGTCCCGATAACGTTCACCTAGTTCCAATCTGAGCGCACACGCGCATGCTTCGTACGAATACAAAACACATGGCAGGCCGGCGACGATACCGGTAGGAATTAATGCCGTGACGTTGCCGTGCCGTCAAGCGTGCCATAATAATTTCATTGATTTTCATACTGTCGCGGAGTCGCGCGGATAAACCAAGAACATTCGTGAATCGAACTTACTCGGACACAGGAAGAAAGATCCAAACGCGCAAACAATTTTTTTTATGCCGTTTACCTGCGCCTAACAATAGTTGAGAAGTACACAAGTTGTTTGTCAAACTGGAGAACAATAGGAATCCCGAATGTTCTGCGACCACCGCGAATACCGTGATGTAAACAACCTAACAAAAGGGCGATCTGGAAGATTCGGTATTGAATTGCGGGATATAAAAGCACCTCCGTCCGGCCCAGAAACCAGTCTTGTTTCGGATAACGAATCTAAGCGATCTCGGAGTGAACTGAAGAAGTGAATAACGACGACTACGAACTGCGATAAACGGACTTTGTGTGTGCCTAGTGATTTGGTTTTGTGATTTAGTGTTAAATAAAGTGTGTGTGACAATTATCGGCGTTTTACTCCGATTATCGAACCCTCGAACGTAACATTGGTGTCAGAAGTGGGATCGGAGAATCATGCCGTTGATACCGAAGGAAGGCGTTCAGACGAGAGCCCAGATTGAGGCAGCGCGACAGCAGGAGGGTGAAGGCCAGCCGCCAGCGCCACCGAGTACTACGACATCGCCAGCAGGGACTACCCCCACGCCACCGTGTACTACGACACCGCCAGCAGGGACTTCGCCCGCGACATTGGGAGCTACGCCGCCACCTGCTACAGCACAAGAGCCAGCAGCGTCACCGGAATTTGCAATGCTGTTAGCAGCATTGAAACGGCAAGAAGACCAAGCCCTCGAGCAGGCGCGCAAGCAAGAAAAACAGGCCCGTGAACAACAAGAACTGCTGCTAAAGGTGTTGCAGCAGAACACGAAATTCGGAGAGAAGATAGAAGCTATAGCGGCACATCAAGATCAACTTGCATCTGAAGTGGGCATCATGAAGACGGACTTCAAGAGCATTGAGAAAAGGGTAGATGCCCTGGACTCTGACTGCGCGGACCTGCGTACGGATATCGCCAAAGTGGAGAAGGAGGTGCTTCGAATGAAGATCAACGGGGCCAGATCCAGCACCGTGGATACCACCGCCCAAAATCAAGGCCCAAGGATTAAGGTGCCCTCCTATGACGGCTCAACTTCCTGGAGCGCATACCGGAAGCAGTTTGAATTAGCTGCAAAAGCGAGTGGATGGACGGACGATCAGTGCTTGACAGCGCTAAGTACAGCATTGAGGGGGCCAGCGCTCACAGTATTGGATGCCATGCCGCAGGAGTATGACTACGGCAATTTGATGGAGGCAATGGAAGCCCGGTATGGCGAGCGGCACCTAGAACACGTGTTCCGTGCCCAATTACGGGACCGTGTCCAAAGAAGCCATGAAAGTCTGCAACAATGGGCGTTAGAAATTGAGAAGCTGGTGAGGAAAGCCTATCCATCAGCAGACGCAACCACGATCAACAACAGCATCGTGCAAGCTTTCATCGATGGGATCAGAGATCAGGAGGTGAGATCTACTGTTCGTCTTGCTCACCACAAAGCAATGAAGGAGGCGTTGGCGCACGCACTTGAAGTGGAGGCTGTACGACAGGAGCCTCGAACAGGAAGAGTGCGAGAGATGGTGGAAGTTGTGGAACAAGCGAGATCAGCAGAAAGGCTTGGACCCATGTGCTACGCTTGCGGGGAGCGAGGACACATCCGCATTAATTGCAGACAACGACGTGCAACCCCATCGAATTGGCGTCAGCGAACCAGCCAGGAGAGTGGATCCGGACCTGCAACCGACCATAGGCAGGTGGAAGAACCTGCACAAGAGAATCAGGGAAACGAGTAACAGCCAGGACTAAGGGGCGGGTGCTGGCTCGGTGGAAGAAAGCCCTGAAAGTTGTCATATCACAAGCCTGCGACGGTAACAGCCTACAAGTTCAAGGTCAGATTAATGACAACAACTGCACTTTGACATTGGACACCGGTGCCTCCCGGACAGTTGTGAGACCTGATGTATTGGGCAATGGCAACTGGAATACGAGAACTCGACGGCACTATCGACTCCTATCAGCCACCGGCCAGCAAATAACCGTCGTTGGAGAGGCATTCGTGAGGATGCGCATTGGCTCCGCGCTGTACTCGCACTGGGTTTTAGTGGCTGATATAATGGACGATTGCATACTTGGACTGGACTTCATGTGGAAGAACGACTGCAAGGTGGATTTCAAAACAGGCGTTTTCTTATGTGGCGAAGAAGAAGTTTTCATAGACGGTGGTCCTAGAGGAGAAGTGAAAACTGCAAGAAGAGTCATCTTGCCCGGAAGATCTAAATCGTTGGTGCCTGTGCAACTGCCGTATACAAACAAAGGCAAGAATGGAAAAAGTGTATTAGTCGAGGATGGTGGGACCCTGGAGCACTGCATCATCGCAAGAAGTCTCGTTTGTGACCATGGTTTCACTGCAGTTGAAGTTGCCAATCTGAGTGACAGCGACGTGGAATTAAAGGAAGGCGACATCATTGGACGTTGCGAAGAAGTATCGACGTTACGAAGACTATCTTCACAGAAGACAAGTGGTTCAGGTGAAATGTCAAGAATCAACGACCTACTTCAAGAATGCGGAAATCTCACCTTTACTCAGAAGAAACAAGCTCAAGCCTTGTTGTCTCGATACAGTGACGTTTTCTCAAAAGATGATGGAGATATCGGAAGAACATCAGTTGTAAAACACAGAATAGACACTGGCAACGAACCACCAATAAGACAGAGAGCAAGAAGAGTCCCAATAGCCAAAGACAGAGAGGTCCAGGACATGATCAATGACATGAGGAAGAACAAGATCATAGAGCCGTCGTCGAGCCCCTGGTGCTCACCGGTAGTCTTGGTGAAGAAGAAAGATGGAACTTCACGTTTCTGCATTGACTACAGGCGGCTCAACGAGGTAACAAAAAAAGACAGCTACCCGTTGCCTCGGATAGACGACACATTAGACACGCTGGCAGGGTCATCTTGGTACTCCACATTGGATTTGAAGTCTGGCTATTGGCAAGTGGAACTGCATCCAGATGATAAAGAGAAGACGGCATTTTCAACCGGCCAAGGTTTGTGGCACTTCAACGTCATGCCGTTTGGACTCTGTAATGCTCCGGCGACCTTTGAGCGACTCATGGAGTGTGTGTTGGCTGGACTCATCGGAGAAGCTTGCCTAGTATACCTCGACGACATCATCGTCATTGGAAAGGACTTTCGGGACCATCTTAATCAACTGGACAAGATCTTGGTGAAGATAAAAGCAGCCGGCCTGAAGCTAAACCCGAAAAAGTGCAACTTCTTCAAGGATAAAGTCAATTATCTGGGACATGTTGTATCGCAAGCTGGAGTGCAGACGGATCCTGAGAAGGTTGAGGCAGTGAAGAAGTGGCCAACACCAAAGGACAAAACGGACGTTCGGGCATTCCTCGGGTTATGTTCCTACTACCGCCGATTTGTGAAAGGATTTGCAGAGATAGCCAAGCCGTTGCACAGACTTACAGAAGACAAGAAGAAATTCCACTGGGACGACTCCTGCGAGGAAGCATTTGACCTGCTCAAGAAGAAGCTATGTGAGTCTCCAATCTTGGGCTACCCACAGAGAGATGGCCAATTCATCGTGGACACTGATGCCAGTAATACAGCCATCGGCGGTGTACTCTCACAAAAGCAAGGTGATCGGGAAGTGGTTATAGCTTATTACAGTAAGGCTTTGTCTCGACCAGAAACCAACTACTGTGTGACGAGAAGAGAACTCTTGGCAGTTGTGAAGACGCTCCAACACTTCAGAAAGTATCTGATTGGAAGACCGTTTCAACTGCGGACAGATCACGCTGCACTGAAGTGGCTGCTACAGTTCAAGGATCCGGAGGGTCAAGTTGCACGTTGGATAGAACAGCTTCAAGAGTACAACTTCACGATAGAACATCGCAGCGGGAAATCACACACGAATGCTGATGGATTATCGCGACGACCTTGTACTGAGGACTGCAAACATTGCACGCGAAAAGAAATGAAGGAAAGAGTCCAAGTTCTACGAACAACACCTACCGATGAAAAATGGGAGAATGATGAGGTGCGGAAAGCTCAAAATGAAGATGACGATCTGAAACCCATCATCGAGTGGATGAAACGAGGAACGGGAAAACCAAATTGGCATGAAGTAGCCCCATTTGGTTCCGGAACAAAGAGCTACTGGGCTCAGTGGGAGAGCTTGACCCTGCAAAATGACATCTTGTACCGGAAATGGGAAAAAGTTTCAGGAAACGAGCATCATCTACAGTTGATTGTGCCACGGAAACTTATAAAGGACGTTTTACGTGAGCTTCATGACGGTGTCTCTGGAGGTCACCTCGGAGTTCGAAGGACCCTGATTAAAATTCGGGAACGATTTTATTGGCTGCATTGTCGTGAGGATGTTGAAGATTGGTGCCGGAAATGCACTGTCTGTGCAGCAGTTAAGGGACCTCAAACCAGAAGTCGAGGAAAGCTGAGACTGTACAACGTGGGAGCCCCCTGGGAGAGAATAGCAGTTGACGTGGCAGGACCTTTCCCGGTAACAGAAGATGGGAACAAGTACTTCATGGTGGTCATGGATTACTTTACGAAGTGGCCTGAAGTGTTCGCCATTCCAAACCAAGAGGCGCATACAGTGGCAGAAAAGTTGGTCAACGAGGTGATATGGAGATTTGGTGTTCCTCTGGAGATACACTCGGATCAAGGGCGCAACTTCGAGTCAAAGCTGTTCCAAGAAATGTGCAAGCTGCTAGGAATGCATAAGACCAGAACAACCCCATATCACCCACAATCTGACGGAATGGTGGAGCGGTTTAATCAGACCCTGGAACGTCACCTGGCGAAGCTGGTAGAAGATCATCAAAGGGACTGGGACAGATATATCCCAATATTCTTGCTGGCTTATAGAACAGCTGAACACGAGAGCACCAAAGTGACACCGGCTTACGCTAACTTCGGCAGAGAGTTGCGAATACCAGCTGACCTATTGACCGGAGAACCTCCGCAGGATCCGGAAAACCAACTTAGTGTGCCAGACTACATCGAGAGGTTGCGTGAACGCATACATAACGTCCATGCGATTATAAGAGAGAACGGACTGACGTCCAGTGAGCGCATGAAGACCCGATACGACCGGAAGGCCACTAGTTGCGGCTTTGCAGAGGGATCCTTAGTCTGGTTGCATAACCCAGTTCGGCGAAAAGGGAAGTCTCCAAAGCTTCAACGACGATGGGATGGACCCTACAAGATTGTGACCCGCATAAACGATGTGACGTACAGGATTCAGCGACACCCACGAGGAGCAATGAAGATCGTCCACGTTGATCGCCTGGCCCGTTATAATGGCAGTAATGATGTTCGGGACGAACATCTCTAAGAGGGGGGCAGTGTCGCGGAGTCGCGCGGATAAACCAAGAACATTCGTGAATCGAACTTACTCGGACACAGGAAGAAAGATCCAAACGCGCAAACAATTTTTTTTATGCCGTTTACCTGCGCCTAACAATAGTTGAGAAGTACACAAGTTGTTTGTCAAACTGGAGAACAATAGGAATCCCGAATGTTCTGCGACCACCGCGAATACCGTGATGTAAACAACCTAACAAAAGGGCGATCTGGAAGATTCGGTATTGAATTGCGGGATATAAAAGCACCTCCGTCCGGCCCAGAAACCAGTCTTGTTTCGGATAACGAATCTAAGCGATCTCGGAGTGAACTGAAGAAGTGAATAACGACGACTACGAACTGCGATAAACGGACTTTGTGTGTGCCTAGTGATTTGGTTTTGTGATTTAGTGTTAAATAAAGTGTGTGTGACAATTATCGGCGTTTTACTCCGATTATCGAACCCTCGAACGTAACAATACATTATCTCTTCCACTATACTGTGCCGTCGCCGTTGCCGTGGCAGTGCCGTCTACTTAGTCGAAAAACGCACATATCGATGTCCATCCATTTTAAAATAGAATATTATAAAAAATCTAAAATGCTAATTCTCGTTCGTACCAAACAATCAGAGTGGTGGACATCGCAGCGATTTCACACATCGAGAACCGAGGCATACTGGGTGTTACAGAATATTCTGTCTTTCATAGTAAGGTTGTAAAATAGTAAATATGGTAATTGTTAAGGTTCGTCCTTATAAAATTTTCAACTGACTAAAAATAACCCTGTGTTTGTTTTTTTAAGCACTCCTGATTATTTTCATTAATTTTATTATTTTAAACGGGTCAACTCGCGATACGTATTTAGGTAAAACATAGGAATTACCTTACCGACGTTTCGACATGGTTTCGCAAGCCGTGGTCGCGGGTCAACTGAAGATCCAGCGAGATGTCATCGGGGCGGCGGGCGGTTAGATGTTGTGCTACCCACATTACTATTGGCTTTGTAATTTTTATTGTTCGTAAACATAGAGCGGCGGCCGGTACACAACGATATATCCGACGATTTTTAACACCCTGTATGTCCGCCATTTGCATTTTTCGTCCATACTCGCGCGATAACGAACTGCTTTGTAAGCTGTGATCGATTCGCGCGGGCTGTACTGTAATGTAAATTTACTTTATGGAATAAATATGATATCGAAAAATCATTTTTACACCTAAAATTTATTGCCCTACAAATTCTGGTGTGTTTTTGTAGGTATGCCAATTTTCATTTTGCTTTATTTTGCAAGTAATTAATCGTAATTTGAAACGTGTGCATGTGAGATATTTGGCACTGTAAGTGCTATTGTTAAAACACGTCATATTTTATGTTTTGCGTCACAAAATGTTTGAAAGGGTCACCGCAGGCTTAAACCCGCGATAGTTTAATTGGTAAGATCTACCTACTATAAGGATTGTCGCGCCGTGGTCATAGGTTCAAGTCCTTCGCAGCTCCAATTTCTTTAAGTGAAAAATAAATGTGATATACCTACCTACCTTTGATATTTACAGATATTTCAATGCTTTTCTTTGGAAAGTAAACTGTTTTTAAGTCATCGCAACATAAACCAAATTTCTTTACACAAAAAATCATATTCAATTCATTTTTACATCCATTAAAAAGCAATCATTTTCACAAAGCCATCTTGCATTGCTTCGCAATATTTCATTTCCAAACCCCGAAATTAGAAGTAATCCACATTCAACAAGTTTTGACGTAAAAATCCGTTGGTTACGCTCACACCCACAATCGTGCGCCGAAATTCCGAGACGTACCTACATTACGTCAAAGATATTAATGAACGTGAGCGTGAACTGTCAAAAATGGCGTCAGTGGCCATGTTGGTCGCCTTAAACTGTGGTCTGAGCGATGGGCTCACGACCCGGAGGTCCCGGGTTTGATTCCCGGCAGGAGGTGTTGTTGTTTCTAGTTTGATTAGGACATTGCAGGCTGACCACCAGATTGTCCGAAAAGTAAGGTGACCCAGGCTGTCGGATATAGTCGGTCCTGCGTCTGATTTCTCTCTGGTCGTGTCAATCAATCTGTCCCATCAGAATAAGAGATTGAAGGAATAGAGAGTGCACCTATGTTTGCGTAAACACTTGGGCACTAAAAACTAGTCTTGCGCAGTTGGCTCAGTGAGATTGGCCGCCATCACCGAAAATCGGTTGGGAGGACTATATTGGTGGCCTTATAGTTTTTTATTTTTTGCCATATTCATTTAAATCGTGGCCGAACTGTAAACAATTTCCGAACGAACCCTCCGGCCGGAATTTCACGGCTCTGAACCACAATCGAATGAGATTAAAATAGAAACTTCTACAATATTTCGGTGATTATGATAAAAATTAAGTGAATCGGAGAGTATTTTTTTTCCGGTTGGCAGTAGAGTATGTACGTGTCTGATTTTACCTCGAAATTATGTGATATGATAAGTTACAAATCCTTAGACCCCAGGTTGCCTGGAAGAAATTGCTACCTAAGCAATAAGGCCGCCTTCTGTACACTTATGTCATGTTATGTATGTTTAATTTGTGTTTTCCTGTGTACAATAAAGTATTATTTGATTTGATTTGAAATATATCTACTTATTCTTAGGTAGGTAGGTAAATAATAAGTAAGTTTGTAATTTATCGAAAGGAATGTTTAATTTAAATTGTTGGTAGTTTTTTAATAAACATTCGACATTATTCGAATTCGTGCTAGATTCAAAATAAGGCTAACACTTATAATAAAAAAAACTCGGTATTTTTTTTATTATTACACATTAACTCTACCACAGTGCTCTCCCATCATAATACCTATTCCAAATCATTAAAACACAGAACTAAATCTCTTAAAATCAAGCACTACTCTGCATAGCGAAACTTGCATCCAAAACTCGACAATCTGCTCTACAAATTACAATGCCACAATTCTGATCCCTTCACCAGGTCACCCGATGGGTAGACAGGCCCGGTGGGTAGACAAAAAAAAAACAATAAAAAAAACTACAATAGCAGGTAACAGGAGCCTTGGTCCGTCGCGTCAGCAACTATAATTGAATCTTGCTAAATGTTGGAGCAGAAAATTTCGACTCAGTCACAGTCATAGACGAGCGAGCTCGAACTTTGAAGTTTTGGTTGGTAGGCAGGTCGGGTAGATGATTAGCAAGGTGTCATATTTGGGTTATTACCTCGACCACAAAATGTATACCGCGAGATGGTCCATTTAGCGCCGTTGCAATTGCAATTATATCAGCCACAATTGGTTTTTTTTTTTCAGTATGATTTATAAGTATGTCGCAAGATTTTTATAAAATCAGCTTATAGGTATGTTGAAGAAGTTTATTATTTTTGTTAAAAGTTTCAGTTTTCAAAAAGATTCTCGGTGATACCCTATACGCCTAAGTAGATCCTGATTTTTGATCAAAACTCTACGAATGATTCTTTACGTCATTGAGCTACCATACATGTCATAAATATGTATTTGATGATCAGCTGATTGATTCAATAATTCTCAATCTTCTTTCACACATTCCATTTGTATATCTTGCTATGTTAAGGCTGTTATCAAGGGCATACACACTTAAGTGTTGCAGGTTTATCTCGTACAACAGAATCACTATATTTCTACATAGTAACAACAACGAGGCCTCTAATTATTTTAATGGATCTGTGAGAAACAAAGACGCAATACATACTGTGGATTCCGACAATTACAACCAACATCTTATTCGACCGAAACACATTAAAAACCACCCCCTACGAAGTGAAAAAACGAAACTAGAAACAATCTATCGTACACCAGCAAAAACAAAAAAGCCGTTAAAAGTTAACCATTAGGGGTTCGGTTCACTTTTTAAACAAAAATGTAAACAGCAAACTTTAAACTCTTTAAAAATGTACAGAACATTTTGCTTACGGAATACGGTTTGTTTTCGTTCGTAAATTTGTGTTTAAGGCGTATTATAATTTTTGTTTGTGGTGGGACGACATTGAAAGTATGTTATAGATAGTTTAGACAATAATCTAAGAAAGGACAGTGTTTTTTGTTCCGCTACCTGACATGTGGACCGGTTTCCTGATTTATTAGAATTCAATTAGCAGATAATTCATTAACATTTTTAAGCTTTTTTGTTTTGGCGTCATTAAATTTCTGGTAATTTTGTTACAGGTATGTCCAGACGTAAAATAGCATATGGGTCTCCAGGTGGTAAGTGTTACATTTTTCCTGTGACGACAGTCAGTGCTTAGAAAGTCGTCAATGTACAAGAAGATCGATATCAAAACAACAAATTCAAAGCCATTGGTAGGAACGTCTAAAATTTAAAGAAATCATATAAAATATGTACTAGAAGTCTTAAAAAACCGGTGATATTGTTACGTTCGAGGGTTCGATAAATCGGAGTAAAACGCCGATAATGGTCACACACACTTTATTTACACTAAATCACAAAACCAAATCACTAGGCACACACAAAGTCCGTTATCGCAGTTCGTAGTCGTCGTTATTCACTTCTTCAGTTCACTCCGAGATCGCTTAGATTCGTTATCCGAAACAAGACTGGTTTCTGGGCCGGACGGAGGTGCTTTTATATCCCGCAATTCAATACCGAATCTTCCAGATCGCCCTTTTGTTAGGTTGTTTACATCACGGTATTCGCGGTGGTCGCAGAACATTCGGGATTCCTATTGTTCTCCAGTTTGACAAACAACTTGTGTACTTCTCAACTATTGTTAGGCGCAGGTAAACGGCGCAGGTAAATTGTTTGCGCTTTTGGATCTTTCTTCCTGTGTCCGAGTAAGTTCGATTCACGAATGTTCTTGGTTTATCCGCGCGACTCCGCGACACTGCCCCCCTCTTAGAGATGTTCGTCCCGAACATCATTACTGCCATTATAACGGGCCAGGCGATCAACGTGGACGATCTTCATTGCTCCTCGTGGGTGTCGCTGAATCCTGTACGTCACATCGTTTATGCGGGTCACAATCTTGTAGGGTCCATCCCATCGTCGTTGAAGCTTTGGAGACTTCCCTTTTCGCCGAACTGGGTTATGCAACCAGACTAAGGATCCCTCTGCAAAGCCGCAACTAGTGGCCTTCCGGTCGTATCGGGTCTTCATGCGCTCACTGGACGTCAGTCCGTTCTCTCTTATAATCGCATGGACGTTATGTATGCGTTCACGCAACCTCTCGATGTAGTCTGGCACACTAAGTTGGTTTTCCGGATCCTGCGGAGGTTCTCCGGTCAATAGGTCAGCTGGTATTCGCAACTCTCTGCCGAAGTTAGCGTAAGCCGGTGTCACTTTGGTGCTCTCGTGTTCAGCTGTTCTATAAGCCAGCAAGAATATTGGGATATATCTGTCCCAGTCCCTTTGATGGTCTTCTACCAGCTTCGCCAGGTGACGTTCCAGGGTCTGATTAAACCGCTCCACCATTCCGTCGGATTGTGGGTGATACTGGGGTTGTTCTGGTCTTATGCATTCCTAGCAGCTTGCACATTTCTTGGAACAGCTTTGACTCGAAGTTGCGCCCTTGATCCGAGTGTATCTCCAGAGGTACACCAAATCTGCATATCACCTCGTTGACCAATTTTTCTGCCACTGTATGCGCCTCTTGGTTTGGAATAGCGAACACTTCCGGCCACTTCGTGAAGTAATCCATGACCACCATGAAGTACTTGTTCCCATCTTCTGTTACCGGGAAAGGTCCTGCCACGTCAACTGCTATTCTCTCCCAGGGAGCTCCCACGTTGTACAGTCTCAGCTTTCCTCGACTTCTGGTTTGAGGTCCCTTAACTGCTGCACAGACAGTGCATTTCCGGCACCAATCTTCAACATCTTCACGACAATGCAGCCAATAAAATCGTTCCCGAATTTTAATTAGGGTCCTTCGAACTCCGAGGTGACCTCCAGAGACACCATCATGAAGCTCACGTAAAACATCCTTTATAAGTTCCCGTGGCACAATCAACTGTAGATGATGCTCGTTTCCTGAAACTTTTTCCCATTTTCGGTACAAGATGTCATTTTGCAGGGTCAAGCTCTCCCACTGAGCCCAGTAGCTCTTTGTTCCGGAACCAAATGGGGCTACTTCATGCCAATTTGGTTTTCCCGTTCCTCGTTTCATCCACTCGATGATGGGTTTCAGGAAACGAGCATCATCTACAGTTGATTGTGCCATCGGAACTTATAAAGGATGTTTTACGTGAGCTTCATGATGGTGTCTCTGGAGGTCACCTCGGAGTTCGAAGGACCCTAATTAAAATTCGGGAACGATTTTATTGGCTGCATTGTCGTGAAGATGTTGAAGATTGGTGCCGGAAATGCACTACTGGTGCAGCAGTTAAGGGACCTCAAACCAGAAGTCGAGGAAAGCTGAGACTGTACAACGTGGGAGCTCCCTGGGATGAGAATAGCAGTTGACGTGGCAGGACCTTTCCCGGTAACAGAAGATGGGAACAAGTACTTCATGGTGGTCATGGATTACTTCACGAAGTGGCCGGAAGTGTTCGCTATTCCAAACCAAGAGGCGCATACAGTGGCAGAAAAATTGGTCAACGAGGTGATATGCAGATTTGGTGTACCTCTGGAGATACACTCGGATCAAGGGCGCAACTTCGAGTCAAAGCTGTTCCAAGAAATGTGCAAGCTGCTAGGAATGCATAAGACCAGAACACCCCGTATCACCCACAATCCGACGGAATGGTGGAGCGGTTTAATCAGACCCTGGAACGTCACCTGGCGAAGCTGGTAGAAGACCATCAAAGGGACTGGGACAGATATATCCCAATATTCTTGCTGGCTTATAGAACAGCTGAACACGAGAGCACCAAAGTGACACCGGCTTACGCTAACTTCGGCAGAGAGTTGCGAAATACCAGCTGACCTATTGACCGGAGAACCTCCGCAGGATCCGGAAAACCAACTTAGTGTGCCAGACTACATCGAGAGGTTGCGTGAACGCATACATAACGTCCATGCGATTATAAGAGAGAACGGACTGACGTCCAGTGAGCGCATGAAGACCCGATACGACCGGAAGGCCACTAGTTGCGGCTTTGCAGG
>JARACY010002529.1:0-41835 GCA_029255725.1 Scrobipalpa atriplicella
AGAGAGTTGTAACAAAGAGCCAGGGTTCTGTTCTGCCAATTGCGTGAGCAGGGCGTGTGTGCGCGAGAAGAACAAGGAGCCGCTGAGAACATCGGAAGTCTACGCCACCTGCAACCTTCCTAAGAGATTTGACCATCCATACACGCCGGAGCTGGTACGATAGAAAGGATGCTGGTTGTTCACTTGGCTCCCATACCCGTTGAACCAGTCTGAAATAAATAAAATTTGTAGGTAATTATTGCGTTGAAACTAAACGTTGAAACTAATTTATAAATGGCAAATGACGCCACTACAGAATTGTTGTGATCGTTATAGTCATCAACGTAGAAATATAATCCATTGCAGCATCGCAAGGATCTATAGGTAAATGATCGATGAAATTATGAAACACTTGTGTTGCACTGCAGTGCTTTATAGTTGAAAATTTATCCAGGCTATTCTAAATATAGAGAGTATTCAGCACCCGCATCGAAATACATGTAAGTGCTTACAATGTAGGATTAGGATCAATGAACTACAATGTCAGGGTATAAGAAATCGTTTAGATAAATTAAATCCTCCCGACAGAATATATAAAACATTGTGCAAAAATTTTAAATCATTACAATAATTCTGTAAATCATTTTCAGCTCTGCACATGAATGATTATAAAACTTTATTCCACCTTATGATAACAAAATAGGTACCATACAAAAAGCGATCTCGCACCCGAACGGAAAAGCTCCATAAAACATTCCATATCCAGTTCTAGAGACAGGCTGTAAGGAAATATCCCAGAAGAATAGCAGCAACAATGGAGGGGTGCTTCTGGCCTTGGAAAAGATAATGGGCAATAGAGCTACAGTACTTACGTGGATGGTCAAATCTCTTAGGAAGGTTGCAGGTGGCGTAGACTTCCGATGTTCTCAGCGGCTCCTTGTTCTTCTCGCGCACACACGCCCTGCTCACGCAATTGGCAGAACAGAACCCTGGCTCTTTGTTACAACTCTCTTCTTCCCTCTCCTTCTTCTCGTCACCCTCAGCCAGCTTTGACAGCTGCTGGCTCTCGCTCATTTCGGATTAACAGAAAGTAAATTATAAGCAAAAGAAAATCGAAACACAGCGAACAAACTTCCACCGTTTCTATGGAAACTTCAAAAGGTAGTGCTTCAGTTTTTTTTTAACCTCCATGGTAGTAGGTATAAAAAGTTTTTATTTTGAGCCGCCATGAAAGGAGCTTGCTTTATACCGCTCACTTATTGAAAAAATTGGAAAATAACCAACATGTTTGATGATGATGATGGTAAAAGTTTTCCTTCTCACGAGGAATGCATATTTTCTATGAAAGGCGCTTTACTGATGTTTGCAGAGGATCAATTTTTATTTTTGAACTTCATTTTAACAAGGAGGTTTTAATCTGGTATAAAATTTCGAAGCTGGCCGTAAGAGCTCGAAAAAAAAAAGGCTTACAACCTGAGCTTACAACACAAATTTTTTCGTCGCTTTTCGGCCAGCAGCATTTAATTTATAGGTTCAATCCCATCCAAAGAGTTTTGGATAATATATTGTTCCAGCTTATGAACGTCTATCTTTGATCATACATACGACTACTTAAAATAAATATAGGTCAATGTCAAATAAATATAGCTCACCTGCCCGTGGTGCATCCTGCCGACATACAAACGAGGCTCTGGCCACCTGCCAACAATGCACTGGACCAGCATGGTAGGTTTTACGGCCCAACCCCCCCGCATATCATGAACGACAACATATTGCCCAGGCCCCAAGTTCCCGGCGGGCCCAGTGCCCAGGCCGGCCCCGACGGAAGTCGAACTGGCGCTGGGTCCAGGGGCGCATACAATCCCCGGGCGACGTCGATCCCCCGTCAAACGACTATGGCTAACGAAATAAAGGACTCCGATAAACTTAATATTTTAACATTTAACGTAAAAACCTTGTTACACGACGAAAGATTGCTTGAACTCGACAACGCATTAGAAAATATTAATTGGGACGTGATTGGACTCTCTGAGGTGAGAAGAGAGGGAGAGTCTACAATAGACAGGCATAATGGCACGTTCTACTATTTTGGCACCACGAGTGGTTTATACGGTGTCGGGTTCTTGGTAGGAAAAAAGTGGACCAACAACATAATTGAATTTAGAGGATACTCAGATAGGATTGCTACATTAAAATTCAGATTGACACCGAACAAAACGCTTTCCATAATCCAAGTCTACGCACCAACAACTGCGCATCCAGACGAGGAGGTAGAGGAGTTCTACGACACTTTAAACAAAGCATGCGACGAATGTAAGGGAACGTGGAACTTGATTATAGGTGATTTTAATGCCAAAATAGGAACTCGCCAACCAAGTGACAGCAGCGACGTTCTAGGTCTACACGGCCTCGGCAATCGAAATGATCGTGGTACACGTTTAATTCAGTTTGCTTTTGGTCAAAGGATGGGAATAAGCAATAGCTTTTTTCCAAAGAAGCCTCAAAGACGATGGACATGGGTTTCCCCAAATTGTCAGATCCGTAATGAAATAGATTACATTCTGTCATCTAGCAAACATATTGTTAAAGACGTCAGTATAATCAACACCATTAAATTCAGCTCCGACCATCGACCACTACGTGCTAAATTACAGTTTGAATTTAAAATACATCGACAGCGTTTATTTAAACCTAACATTAAGCTACTTAATTTGGACACTTTAACAAACAATGTGAAAGAATTCAATCTAGAATTAAAAAATAGTTTTGATATTTTACCCGTATACACAAAAGAAGTCCAGATAGAATACGATAATATTAAAGAAAGCATAAAAAGGGCAAGCCAAAAGATAAAACAGACAAAACAGAAAAATAGCAAACTATCAAGAAAATCCTTGAATCTCATAGAAGATAGACAAAATACCGATAGAAATACAGATACATACAGAAAAATAGATAAACTAGTAAAAAGAAGCATACGAAACGACATCCGACAATACAATACAGACCTAGTTCAAAAAGCCTTAGAAACAAATAGCAATCTACGCACCGCTAAACAAGGAATATCGCGAGGAAAAACATCAATAACAAGTTTGATGGACAGTAATGGAAATAAACAAAGTAGCCGAGATAAAGTCATGAAAATCTGCACAGATTTTTATAAAAACCTTTACTCTGGTCCATCGAGACAGAGTTCATCAGCTGAATATTCTTACACTAACACCATACCTCTGTTTACTGAAGGCGAAGTAAATCGTGCTATCACAAGTATGAAAAACAACAAAAGTCCTGGAGAGGATGGTGTTAACACGGAGACGCTAAAAGTAGGGAAATCTGTTCTGATTCCTCACTTAACAAAAATGTTCAATATAACTCTGCTGTCAGGAACTATACCAAAAGACTTTTGTCATTCAAATATAATTTTACTACATAAGAAAGGTGTCAAGTCAGATTAATAATTATCGCCCCATCAGTCTCATCTCCCACATTTATAAAATTTTCATTAAGTTAATAGAGTACCGCATAGCCGGAGTCCTAGATCGCCATCAGCCACCAGAGCAAGCCGGTTTTCGTCCATCATTCTCAACAACAGATCATCTTCACACAATAAACCAGATCATAGAAAGGCATACAGAGTTCAACACGCCGCTCTACCTCGCGTTCGTGGACTATTCCAAAGCTTTCGATAGCCTCACGCACTCAGCGATATTTTCAGCCCTTCGCAAGCAAGGAATCGAAGAGACATATGTGAAACTATTGGAACTAGTCTACAGCAACAGCACGGCTTCTATCAAGCTTCATTCTCCAGGTCCCTCATTTGAAATAGAAAAGGGCGTGAAACAGGGCGATCCCCTCTCCCCTAAACTATTTACGTGTACCTTGGAAGAAGTGTTCAAACAGCTAACACCATCTTGGGAGACTCGAGGCATTGTCGTCGGCGAAAAGCGACTAACAAATCTCCGTTTCGCCGACGACATTGTCTTATTTGCCAATACAGCAGCGGATCTAAAAGAGATGCTCCAGGGGTTAAGTGCAGCAAGCCTTGAGGTTGGACTTAAAATGAACAGAACCAAAACTCAATTGATGACCAATAGCACGAAACGTAGGGTAGAGGTTGACGGGCAGATAATACATTATGTCGATGAGTATATTTACCTAGGTCAGATAGTATCTTTCGATAACAGGCAAGAAAAGGAAATCGATCGAAGGATCGAGAACGCCTGGAAAAGCTTCTGGTCTTTGAAACTATACATGAAGGGTGATCTCCCCCTCTCACTTAAACGAAAACTCATCGACATGTGTATTCTGCCTGTCCTAACCTACGGTGCACAAACCTGGTCACTTACTGAGAGTCAAAAGTCCAAGCTCAAGGTTTGCCAAAGAGCTATGGAGCGCAGCGTCCTTGGCGTCAAACGAACGGACAGAGTGCGCAACACTACCCTCAGAGCAAAAACAGGCATAGCTGACGTAGGACGTAAGACTGCTAAGCTAAAATGGGAATGGGCCGGGCATGTCTGTCGGATGCACCCAGATCGTTGGGCAAAAATCGTCACTGAACAGTGGATACCTCAAAATGGCTATCGCCGGAGAGGTAGGCCCCGAAAACGTTGGCGTGACGATTTTGATGCCTATTTAAAGGATTGGACGACAGTGGCGCTAGACCGCAATGAATGGAAGACCGCGGGGGAGGCCTTTGCCCAGCAGTGGGATCAAATGGGCTAGATATAATATAATAGGTCAATGATATGGGTAGACTTTTGTTGTCCAAGTTATCTTAACAACTTGCATAGCTAAATAAGGATAAAAGTGCAATGGCATCTACACTACACCCCACAGGGTGTGCAATAGTATACAAAACAAACAATATATAACGAATTTAACAGAACACGACGCAGCCTTATCTTAACCGCTCGGCTATCGGTATAGGGATCAGTGCACAACGACGCCAACACCCTTCCATTACTACAAAACGTTTAATTGAAAAAATACGACTCTATAGTATGTTAAAATGAGTTTGGAAACTATCTTGAAGTAGGATTTTAAAAAATTAGGTAAGTATGTATATCTTTTTTGAAAACTTGTTAAATTATTTTTGATGGGCCGGGGGTAAGCCATTTTGATATAAGTACCTTAATACTACAGGTAGTGCCACTATAACGATCCAAGTTTAATGAAAACTTGGTTTATGTTAATTTAGTTAGGCACTCAAACCGTTCAACCATTCAAGCTAAATATAGACATTATATTATAGACTGTTTGATTTCATAAAAGTACGTACTCTATTTATTAAGTGTAGGTACGTACGTGATAAATAGCTGCAAATATGTGCAATAAATCTAATACTGGTGAATTTTATTTATTAGATCAGATTTAGAGGTAAAAATATTTATTTTCAAAGCTTATCCATGGCACAATCACATACTACCTTTGTTCTCTCTTAAACACCGTAGCACTTATAATGTTCTGTAACTTAGTTCCAGCCCTTCAAGACTAAAAGTAGTAAAAACTAAAACAATAAAAATCAGCCAGTCAAGTGTGCCTTTTGCCTCGGCTCATCGCGTATGCATTCAAATGAACACATTTGGTGTTATCAGTCGCTGGTAGTCGCATGAGTGGGTGATTATCAGTCGTCGGGTCTACCAGTCTACCGAGCACCACGCAGTTGATACTTTAAAGCCAACGATGCGTGACTCAAATAAAATTGGGACTATTTTTGTGTAGTGTTTGGAAGTTTCATTTTATTTAGCTCATATGCAAGCGAGTGTTTTGATTCAAATAGAGTAATGATAAATTTATCTAAATACCTATAGAACTAACTCGGATTTAGTAAAAGATCGGAAGTTCTAAAATATTTTTAATTTAAAAGTGATTGAATCTCGTTTCATCCCATTTAAAAAAGGTACCTATTGTGATTGTGACAATACCAACAATGTCATATTGAAAGCAACAGTGTTTTGGGTTTGTTTACAGAGTGTTTTTACAAAATATTTATTCAATATTTATTACTATAATTACTACAAAATATGAGTTTAGAAACAATTAGTGTGCGTGTACCTATTAATCTGAAAGTGGTGAGGTTTGAACTGGACTTCACAAATTTGACTTCAACATCTCCGAGGAAAGAAAAGAAACCCAAGAAAATCAAAGTTCCGAAAGTAATTAGAATCAATAATAAGAAGCAGAGTTATATACCACCACCGCCCAGTAATCCTAAAAAGGTATTGTATAAAGTTTTACAACCAAAAGCTCTTGAATCTAAGAACATAATAATGTTAAACGTATTAAAAGTTTTATCTATGTCAAGCTCTTGAATGAATACACACATGGCATTTACAACTTTAAGTGGATCACCTACTAACTTCGGTTTTTGTTTTTTTATTACTTTTATTTATAGATTGACGCTTTTTGCCGTTTTGATAAGTTAAAAAAAAGCTATTTTACGATATTTTTTACAGAAAAAGGATGTCAAGGAGTTGGTTGAAGAATTATTGGATGAAATATACTCAGATCATCGTGATTGGAGCAGCAACAATGGTTTAGACTTTAGCAGAGGGTAAGGGAATAAATTAGCAAAGTACTTTCTAAAAGACATTCAGACAGAGATGCTCTTCGTGCATGCAAAGTACTTACACCGTAAAAATCAATGAATTTTCTTGAATGCCAGTAATTTAACTATTTTTCATGTCTTACACCGGAAACCCCTACTTGGTGGCAGAAATGGGTGAAATGGCGAATGGCGGGCTCTGCGCCAAACTATTTGTTTTTAAAATAATATGCCAGAATTATTTATTTTCAGGTCAACATCAGGAGCGTCTATAGACTCGTCTCAATTTAATTATGGAGAACAAACTGACGCCATCGAACGTGTTTATTTGGAAGATTTAGGTATGTTTACTTTATTGAGATATTTTCAAAAGTTCTTTGTAATATTACAGTGAATTCTTGAAGTGTTTCATTAAGCTAGTTTGAAGGTAATGGGAACCAAATGTAAATCACAATCACATATGATCTGGTTTATATCAATATAGATAGACCATTGATAAATGACAAACACTATACCAACAAAGAGATAAGATATATTCAATTAAACCTAGATAGACTCAGATATCATTGATAAAAGTTTCTTTTAGATTTGGACGAGCTTCGAGGCTTACTAAAAGAGGGAGAAGAGAGACTGCGTGTAACCGGTCAGCGTCTAGCCAAGTGCGTGAGAGTCAAGGATCGGCTGAGAAGAGAGCAGAAGAGATTGTGCGCTGCATTCACTGTCCTGCTGAGACATATCAGTAAGTTATATTTTTACTTAATTAACGATGACTTTGCTTTTGACTCTATACTAAGCCAGAGGTGACCAAAACAATGACGATGACGTAGCGTTCTTTGCTCACCCAGAAGCCTCAAAGGTACCAGCATTCTCAAACACCAAAGGAAAAGATAAAACGGTTAGAATACTACGATAAGAAGGAGCTTTTTAGAATATAGCATAGATTTTTAGTTCAATGAAAAGCGTAATTAATTTTTCGTAGCTTTTTTGCTACGCCGTAGCAACAGTCTACAGTTCAAAAAGGAAGAAACGTAAAAAAAACTAGGAGGAATATAAATTATAATGACATATTTGTAAATATACACTTGTAGGTAAATAAATTTATGTAATAAATATTATCCTAGTTGGAATCAAGTGGGAACAAAATTATTCGGATAGCTTTCCCTTTATAGTGGGTACAAAGGCAAATCTTGTTTGGCGCATACAGCAGAACCAGCGATAACTAATTTCCTCCAAATAGATCCTGACAACGAACCACTTTATTAAATTACCAACTCGATAGAAAAAAACTCCCGATTTCATTATTACTACGCTGCTAGCTCTATACAGGGTATTAATTTAATTACGTATTATGACACTAAGCTATGGCTTAGGCGGTGTTTCAGTAAGTAAAAATGAAAAAAAAAAAAAGGTTTATTATACTTAATGTGGTCAATAAGATCAATATTAATCTTGCCACTTTGAACACATCGTTCACCAAGTACCTCATACAGTCATCATTATTTTACCTTATTGAAATTAATGTATTCTGAACCTATGAAGACGAGAATTTGTTTTAAATAATTTATCTCGACAGTACAAACTCGATTCGAATTGATGATCAAATTTTACCGATCCGTTTAAAGCAAATTTAATGGAAGTGTGGGTGCGCCAATTTTCCGACCGCTTTCGGTGACTTATGATTAATGAGAACATTTCTACTCGTCATTAACAACTGATACCAGTACATTTTTACTTCTTTTTTTAGAAAATTCATACAATTTTTTATTTCCGGTTTAACTTAGATTTACTGAATGAACTCGGCCCTATATCAAAGAGATCACAGCCAATTCATTCATAAGTTTAAAATAGCGTAACACTCCCGCAACAAAGCAGAACTAGCTTCACAGGGCTTTGCGATCTATCTATGTCTGCCGCTGACGTACACAGCGGCGTCGAATCGATACGCTACGCACACAAGCAAGCCACGGGAGCTGTCTCGCGCATGCCCGAAGGCTTCCACCACGAAACGCGCCAACGATAATCTGGCATGACAAGAACTCATTCACCTCCCTATTGCTCCATCCTCGCGCTCACTAAAACCATCTACGATTCCGATATAGTGGTAGCGGTCAGCCAGCTTTACCGCTCCGTTTCGCGACTTTCCCAGTAAACATCAAATCAGCTGGTCGACTACGCAGTCTCAAATGCTGCTCAGCTATGGCATATTATAGTTCATATTTCCCCTCTGTTATATTATTGTTGTTGAGTGTTAAATGTAGTCTATCTGTGATTTCCGTACGCGAGCCTTGGCGCCAGCATGACCCGCCCGAATCCGCCTGCAGTGTGACTGCATCGAATTAAGCTGTCAGGTTGTTAACTTGGTGCTCAGTGCAGTTGTGAAGATATGCGTCTATTGTCAAATGTGTACCGCGTACAGGACAGATGAGTGCGATCCTAAACTCCCTCAGGAACTTGGCAGGTTCATCAAAGACCAGCTCAGGTAAGTACTGGATACATTATGCTAACCATAAGAAGCCATG
This sequence comes from Scrobipalpa atriplicella, assembly GCA_029255725.1. Taxonomy (NCBI): domain Eukaryota; kingdom Metazoa; phylum Arthropoda; class Insecta; order Lepidoptera; family Gelechiidae; genus Scrobipalpa; species Scrobipalpa atriplicella. Next base: position 9,043 of record JARACY010002529.1, read on the forward strand.
CATATAACCTAACTAACTTTATAAAGAAGCGTTTTATATAGAATTGCAGAATTGATTACTGAACCTTTGATATTAAGCGAGGAGTCAATTCGTTTTATTAAAAAAACCGGTTGCTTGAAAATTGAATTTGTAGAGTATGTACATTTTTAAGTATCTGCATTTGTCTGAGTAAGCGTTCCACAACCGATATGTTTGTGTTGCGTTGTCTGGTTTTTCTTTGTACCGAGGATCATAAATTAATTTTACTGGCGTTCTTGGTAATTTGTTGGCATTTTTCCAGGATTCTTTTTCACTGGACTCCTTTTCGCTAGTTGTTAGCTGTTCTTTATAAAGTTCACTGCCTGCATTTTGTAGCATAGAAACAACCCAAGTTATTTCCTTTTTATTAATTTTTCTAAAACTTAATTAGGTATTCACCGTCTTAAAGCAATCCTAAGTCTGTCTAATCAGGAATTTAGCGTATCCTGGGTCCTTTGAATTTGCTATAAATACACTTGACGTATTATAAATAAATATACGGGGTGTAAGGGACAGCGTCCCGCAAACTTATAGGGGTTGCTCAGTCAACGAAACTGAACAACCACCACCAGGTTTTTTTTTTTTCAGGAAATGGAGAAAAATAATTTGTTTTTTCATACAAAATGACCACAGCGATCAGACAATTTGTATGGAAAAGCAATTTTTTTTTTTCGTTTCCTGACAAAACATCCTGGTAATATGTGTTCAGTATCGTTGACTGAGCAACCCCTATCAGTTTGCGGGACGCTGTCCCTTACACCCGGTATAGGTAATATCTATCTATGGATGTTTTTGCCTAACACGTGTAATCTTCTCGTAAATATCGTTAAATACTTGGTCATCAAGCAGTACTAATATAATATTGTGTACATCAAGCTATACTTCTCTTTGCTATGCCCCGTTGAATATATACGTAGTTAGAAAGCGTAGAGTCAGCAATTTCGTAAATTAATTCTCGAGTTTCAAACTTATCTCAGCTGTTCTGCGCGATTGGATTAGATGGGACGGTTAGATTGAGTGATTGGAGTTAATTTGTTTGTGGTTAAACAACGCATAAATTGTAGCTGGGAAATGTAGAGTATCCAGTAGGTATCTATCAAGATATTTTGTCGCGAAGGAAGTCTAGATTCTTAATAACATACAATTTTTGCGATCCAATTTCTCTATATTATAATCTTCTGCCATTAGGTTTTCTTATATGTTTCGTTTCGTTCCATATAAACAAGCCCTGCGTCGTGAATATTTGTAGCGGCTTCCTTGTTTTTGTTGAAATTAGGACTATACCTGAAGTGGAAGAAGTCCTGTATCATGTGTATGCAGTCTTTAAAAATGTGTTTTGTTTATAGCGGGCGAGAGCGGCGCTCGTTTCGGTGTGGCCCCAGGCGAGGGCCCCGGGGAGGGCGGGTACGGCGAGTGGCTCCATGCCATGCGGCTGGTGGCCCGCCTGCCCGCCGGTGTACCTCAACACTTCCGCAAGAAGGTATGAGTACTTGTTTGTAGTGGACGAGAGCGGCGTAGCCCCGGAGAGGGCGGGTAAGGCGAGTGGCTGCATACCATGCGGCTGGTGGCCCGCCTGCCCTCCGGAGTACCTCAACACTTCCGCAAGAAGGTATGAGTACTTGTTTGTAGTGAACGAGAGCGGCGTAGCCCCAGGCGAGGGCCCCGGGGAGGGCGGGTACGGCGAGTGGCTCCATGTCATGCGGCTTGTGGCCCGCCTGCCCGCCGGTGTACAACAACACTTCCGCAAGAAGGTATGTATGATTAACACATACAAATACAAGAAAAGTTTGACAGCCGTAGCATGGAGTAATATAATATAAACTACGTACATGTCGTACGACTTTGGTACGACTCGTAGACGTAGTAGATATATAGGGTGCACTTTCAACACTTTCGCAAAATAGTATATGTCGGAGACTGTCCAAGGGGATCCATGGTATGACAATGGAAACAGCAAAACTTCACCAAAAACAACTTTATTCTCGAGCAGAGATACAGCAAGAATGAATCAACACGGCCTGACAAGTCTATTTATAGCAACATAGTCAATACACTGTCTTATAGTATTTTAATCCTATTTGAAATTACAAACTTAAATAAAATGTACTTAAATTATCGAAATACAATTATTATTCAAACAACAAGCATTTTATTTTATTACTAACTATATTATTTACAAGAAGTATTACGACGTCACGCAAAACGGAAATGTGCCAAACAGGTAAGCTTATGGTAATTTTATTCTCTAATTACAACGATTATTATAACAAAACAATATGAAATCCTTGATATTAAATATAATTCAAAAATGAGCTTGTATTTCAAATATAATTTGCAGTTTAAAACATAAAAGGAAACAAAAACATGCGAGAGATTTTATTGAATTCTTACACTTATAAATATTAGAATCTACCTAATAAATATTTACATTATTTACAATAAAATAATATCATACCAATAATTAATATTTTAATCTAATTTATAAAATAAACCGATCTATTGTTTCTTAGAGTTAAACGTCATTCATAGTTCGAAATAAACATACAAGATGGCGCCACAAAATCAAAAGACAATTTAATATGAACTAAAGCGTACAGATGGCGCATGGACGCGCGCCAGAAACTCGTATAACTGTGTGAGAGTTATAAATTAGCTAATACCGTAAGTTTCTGCAAGATGTCACCACACGTAGTCCAAGCGCGCGCCCATACGGCCAGCCTGACTCAAGCGCGCTCCCTGCGCTTCATTGATTTTGGAACTGAAATTGAAAATAATTTGCGTAAATAAAAATACACTAAAATAAATAATTAATTATATACACAAAATCGTTACATCAATATTATAATCATCAACTCTGGCATCACCCCTTCTGGGCTCTAGCCAACATCTGGCAATCACCCATCCTGGGATCTAGCCACAACACAACATTACATCAAGACCAGGAGCAAGGATACGCATGGTGGCCAGCCAGCGTTTGAGGAAGGATGGTTGGAGAAGGAAAAGGAAGACATTTATTTATCAGACACAGATCCAGAGGTAGAAGCACCCAAACAGTCAGATATTCCCGAGTTATCATTACCTGCCCATACGGCTGATTCGTCCGAATCACTATCATAAGGATCCATTTGGCCCTGGGGTGCGGGTCTCAAAGAGTCATGACTAGCGATCTTTACGGAAGAACCCCGAAGATTAACATGTTTTATTTTATATCTATCGTTTGGGAGGATTTCCAATACCTCCATTGGTCCTTCAAACTTTGACCCTAGCTTAGTAGTGTGGCGCTCATGACGGCGAAACAAAACAAAATCACCAACTTTGAATGGTTCGATCCTCGCCTTTCCTTTATCAAAACGTACCTTGTCCCGAAAAGATCGCTCGTCCATCCTGTCTTTACAAGCTGAACGCAAAGAATCAATATCATTAGTTATCTCGTCGTCATCAACTTGTACAAGCTTTATACCAGGCGGAGAGCATTGTTTTCCTAATAGAAGTTCTAGCGGACTTTTTCCTGTGCTTTTTGACACTGTACAATTGATCGCCAACTGTAATTCGTTAAGAGCAGAATGCCATGGTTTATTAAGCTCTACCACCGACATATTATCCTTAACTACCTTCATGAGGCGCTCTACCTGCCCGTTAGCTCTACTCGCGCCTTTTGCAACCACGTGATGCTCAATGCCAAAACGTTCGCAGAACGATTTAAATTCCGAAGCTGTCATGCTTTTATCCTGATCGGTAACTAATCGCGTAGGTGTCCCGAATAAAGAAATAAAACTTTGCAAGCATTTGATAGCCGTTTCAGTTGTACGGTCATTGGTATAGATCATGTGAACATATTTGGTAAAACCATCGATAAAAACAAAGGCATATTCTGGCACGCTACGAGTCCCGTTCATTCGACCAGTAATATCGCAATGGACGGTATGAAATGGAATAGCGACCTTGTCGATTGGATGAAGAGTCACTTGACGAGCGCCAGAAACACCTTTTCTGACCCTACAACTGACACAGTTATTTATAAATTTCCTAACCATTTTAGGCATGTTAGGAAACCAATACTGCTCTCTTAACTTCTCTAAAACCTTTTCCCAACCAAAATGCTGTAAGTGGTCATGATAATGACTTATGAGATTCCATCTGTAACTGCGAGGCACAATAATTAACTTGTGTGTTTTCTTATTGATTTGCACTTTTCTTCTGAGCAACTTATCTGGTGTAAGAACGTAAGTATCAGCGATTGTTTCGGGGATAGAGTCACCCTTTAATTGCTCAACAATATCAGAGAGTATGGGATCTCGTTTTTGCTCAATAAGTAACCAATTGTGGTCAAGAGTTACCGCATTTACAGTCAGTTTTAGAGGTGGGAGAGTATTGGTCACCTGACAACTTCTCTTTACTGGCTTAGTAGCTGTGATCTCTACCGGATTCCTACTAAAGAAGTCGGCATGTGCTAATTTGGCACCTTTGCGGTATTCAATGTCGAAATCAAAATTTTGTAAATAGGCCCACCACCTGTGTACCCTCGGAGTCAGCTCCTTTTTATGACTGGACGCCTTTAGCGAATTACAGTCAGTTACTACTTTGAATTTGCGGCCATGGAGAAAATGCCGAAAATGTTTAATGGCCTTTACAACTGCGAGAGTCTCTAACTCGTAAGAGTGGTAGCGACTCTCGCAATCAGTTGTCCGCATACTAAAATACCCAATAACTAAAGGGTTCCTGTCCTGTCTTTGGATTAACACACCACCATAGCCAATGGAACTGGCGTCGGTGTGTAATTCGGTGGGTAAATTGGGGTCATAAATTGTCAAAAGCGGTGAAGAAGTTAAGCGATCAATAACTTCACGCCTGGCTCGGTCATGTTTTTCGGTCCATTGGAACGGTACATTTGATTTCGTCAAATCGTATAAAGGGGCCATAATTGTAGAAAAATTTGGGACATACTTGCGAAAGTAGCCCGCCAATCCGTTGAACTGGCGGACTTCTTTAGCAGTCTTTGGCACGGGGGAATCAGCAAGAGCCTGAATCTTTCTAGGACTTGGCTTAACAGTGCCGTTCTCAATTATGTTGCCCAAATATTCGATTTTGGTTTTAAGAAATGAACATTTAGACACGTTCAGCGAAAAACCTGCCTTTGTGAGCCTTGACAACACTAACTTCAAGTTCTGCAGACCTTCTTCAATGGATTGGGACATAATTAAGATATCATCTATATAAACAAGAGCGATTTTGTCTTTATAGTCCCCTAAAGCCTTGTTTATAGCGCGCTGATATACTGACGGAGCATTAGAGAGACCAAATGGCATACGCAAATACTCATACTGAGCATCGGGGGTCACAAACGCAGTTTTCTCGATCGAGTCTTCTGCGATAGGAATGCCATGAAACCCTGCAGCCATGTCTAAACAACTGAAATACCGCGCCTTGCCCAATTTATCTATTTGGTCAGCTATAAGCGGCAAAGGATAATGATCCCTAAGTGTATTCGAATTCAGCTCGCGATAGTCAACGCAGAGCCTATCAGTTCCATCTTTTTTCTTAACAAGCAGAATCGGACTACTGTATGGGGAAGAACTTTCACGAATGATACCGTTTTCCTTTAAATCATTGCAAATATTTTTAACTTTCTCACGTTCCAAAGGTGACAATCGGTAAGGGCGTCTTTGTACAATCTTATCTGGGTTTTTTTAATTTTATGTTTAGCTCCCCTGTTGTCACTTTTGAAACACGGTTACCGGATGTAAAGTTTTCTTTAAATTCATTTAGTAAATTACGTAAAGTTTTGAGTTGTTCAGGGTCAGATAAATCAGTTTCAATACTCAAGGTTGGATCGTTATCCTTTGTGCATACGTTAATAATGGGATCATCAAGTATAAGAGACAAACTATCTTTCCGTATCGTCACGCCACTAATTCCTGGTATCAGCAAAAGGTCAAATCCAATAAGCATATCAAACTCGGTTTCATGGTCTTTCACTACATAAAAATCCAACTCAACATTCGTACCACCAATGTTGACGATTGTGGTAATGCTTTTATGTGACTGGACAGGGCAACCACCTAAACCTTTGAAATTCATGTCAACACAGTTCCTTTTTCCCGGCAAGGAAAACGAAATCTTCTCTCTAATTACGGAACAATCGGCACCAGAATCAAAAAGACATGGATAAACTTTATCTCCGATCGTTACCTTCGACATACAGCGTCGTGGATTCTGCAAAAATTTATCGATTTTTGCCCATGTTCTTTAATACGGTCGTCATTCTGGCGCCGGAAACAATTCTTTTCTACATGGCCTTTACGGTGACAATAACTACACTCAATATTTTTCGGCACACTCGCGTTGTTAGAAGTACCCGCATTATTGTTCGATACATTCGTTTTAGGCGGCTGTGTTGACATCACTTCAGGTTTAGAACCTACTCTCTCCCTACATTCACGTGAACGGTGACCAGGCTTAAAGCATGTGTAACAAGTGATACCGGTATCTCGTTTGTTTTGGTTTTTCACGTTAGTATTGACTTCAGCAACACGTGGTTTTTTGGGGTCAAAACGTTCGCTCGACTTAGAAGATTGCTCAAGTTTACGTTTACGAAATGTCTTCAAAACTGTCACTAATTTAGGTAAAGAATCAGGGGTGTTACGTAGCAACTCGGAACGAATAAAATCGGGATAAATACCTGTCAACAAGGCCTCAACCACCTCTGAATCCGAAGCCTCCGGCCGGACCCTCTTGAATAACGTCCAAGCTGTCGTGGCGTACTCAGCATAACTTGCTGCCTGGTCTGATGTGTAGGCTCTCCACTTCTGGACGTCATCAGCATACCGGAATTCCCTGCCAAAAGTTTTAATTAGTTCGGTTTTTACTTGATCCCACGTAGTGGAGCTGAGGGACCACGTATCAGCCCAAGTTTTAGCTCGTCCTCGCAATTGGAGTATAGCTTTCATACGTGCTTCGTGAGAGGGGATATTGAATTTTGTAATAGTCTCATCTACATGTGCACACCAATCTCTTATATCGTGTGACCTTTCGTCAGGGTCAAATGGCGGCAAATAAAAGTCATGACGGTGACGTGATGAAACGTTTACCTCAGTAAGAGCAGCAGAAACTGCACTGGTAGTAGCTTGTTTGGTAATAGATTGAACTAAACTCATGACCTGTTCCATGGTGAACGTTGGATCCGGAGCCGTTGCTGGATGAGGTAGCTCGGAGTTCCCGGGTGGCACGGTGTTCTCTTGCGGTCGAGGTTGCCCGGGATCACTAGCCGGTGATCCCACCGCTGCTGTCGGAGACTGTCCAAGGGGATCCATGGTATGACAATGGAAACAGCAAAACTTCACCAAAAACAACTTTATTCTCGAGCAGAGATACAGCAAGAATGAATCAACACGGCCTGACAAGTCTATTTATAGCAACATAGTCAATACACTGTCTTATAGTATTTTAATCCTATTTGAAATTACAAACTTAAATAAAATGTACTTAAATTATCGAAATACAATTATTATTCAAACAACAAGCATTTTATTTTATTACTAACTATATTATTTACAAGAAGTATTACGACGTCACGCAAAACGGAAATGTGCCAAACAGGTAAGCTTATGGTAATTTTATTCTCTAATTACAACGATTATTATAACAAAACAATATGAAATCCTTGATATTAAATATAATTCAAAAATGAGCTTGTATTTCAAATATAATTTGCAGTTTAAAACATAAAAGGAAACAAAAACATGCGAGAGATTTTATTGAATTCTTACACTTATAAATATTAGAATCTACCTAATAAATATTTACATTATTTACAATAAAATAATATCATACCAATAATTAATATTTTAATCTAATTTATAAAATAAACCGATCTATTGTTTCTTAGAGTTAAACGTCATTCATAGTTCGAAATAAACATACAAGATGGCGCCACAAAATCAAAAGACAATTTAATATGAACTAAAGCGTACAGATGGCGCATGGACGCGCGCCAGAAACTCGTATAACTGTGTGAGAGTTATAAATTAGCTAATACCGTAAGTTTCTGCAAGATGTCACCACACGTAGTCCAAGCGCGCGCCCATATATATAACCACCATTGCAATACCCAGACAAGTGTACTTCACACAGTTTTGTCCATGCCATGCGTTGTTTTCCACCTGCCCATACCTCTCAGTTCTTCCGTAAAAGGGTATAGATTAGCGAGAAAGATCGAAAGTCGTAGTTGTTGCTACGATTCGTAGCAAAAGCAGATATTGTACTTCTTTCCTTCGATCTCCTTTTGTACAAGTTCTTTTGCAGATAGAAGAAATTAGGTGGTTTCTCACATTGGCATTGGTACCGATAGATAATGTTATCGAATCATACATCATCACATCATCATCATTATTTCCTTGCAATCTTTCAACAATACTACACGGGTATGGAAGTGTATCACATGTACCTAGTTGTAAATCTTGAAACTGACCTCCTATATCGTAGCAAATCTGACCTTCGTTGGAATGGACTGCGCGGATTAAGTGCACGCAACTCGACGGTGCAACTACATAATGAATTGTGGTTTATATCGATAGGGTCACAAATATAGAATACGTACAGTGTGTTCGTATATTTTGCAAAATAGTTAAAAGAGTTTTTATTTCACTTATTCCCTTAACCTGTTCAAACCTGTATGTTTAGGCTAAATCACGTGTGATCTTGCGTAATAAAGCTATGGAAAATGAGGTGTAGAAGCCATTATAATATTTATATTTAGCAAAATTCTCTGGGTGCATTTTCCACCAATCCTGTTTAAAAGATTTTCGACATTTTGTCTGCTCTACATGAAAATAAAATTCTTCACATTTTATTTGTTGTAATTTTATATCTATTTTGGATTTTTTTTAGCATAACAGTCAGTTACTTTAAGGTTCGTTGGGTGACTAAATGTGACTAATGCATATTTTACTGTATAAGATGAATTCTAATTTTATAAACACTAATATCTGATGTTCATAGAAGTAAGCCAAAGTTCTGACATAGACAAAATTAAATTTTGTGTATGGTTCTGACTTTGTACACTAAAATATCTAAGTTAGATTTATTACTATCAGGTCCCTTGAGTTATACCGCAAGAGTATAATAGGTTATAGGTGTGCTCGCCGTTTAATAGGTAATTTCATAATACGCTACGCATTAGCCCGAGGTCTGAACCTACTCTATTATTCAAGGTATTACTATCAAATTATAGGGCTATGATATGAGTAATTTTATCAGTTTAGTGATGTAATTAAAAATACTATAAATATAGGTATTTAGTACCTACACGAAACCTCACCAATCCCTTAACCCTGATTTACTTAAAACCTTTCGAGCCGTTCATTGAAGGCAAAAATTAAATAAAGGAATACTTAATTAAGCTTGTTACAAAAATAAATTTTTAGTCTCATTTTATTACTGAAAACGATAATTTCCAGACAAGGAATTTGTTAAGAAAATAATGATTGTATTGAATTGAAGGAAAACGGTTTTACTTCCTCAAACGTAATATACCTATCTCTCTGAAGCAACCACTGATTTGAGAAGTCGCTGGCGCTAGCTCCCAACTCTATTTACTCTTCTGTGAAAGCAACTTATGAAATTATTATGTTATCTATCCTTAAACACAACTGAGCATTCACTTGTGTTGCTTGTCTCTGTGACATTTCACTTTAGCCAAGAATAGATCCGACGTCTACCCACTTCATTGTACGAGAATTCTACACACACAGACGACGTTACAGCTAGAAATTCTACCTATTTCCCGGCTATTGCTTTCTTTCACGTTATATTGTTCAGTTGAGAAAGCTTTTTCCTATCGTTGGCATTCTCGTTTATTTTTAAACGACTCCAAAACAAAGGAGGAGGTTCTCAATTCGGTTGTATGTTTTATTATTTTTATCATCATCATTATTATCATTATTATTTTTTTTTATGTTTGTTACCTCATAACTCCGTCATTTATTAACCGATCTGGAAAATTATTTTTTTATTTGAAAGGGCATGCTTGCAGATTGGTCCCGTTTCTATAAAAATCCAATTATGATGATGGGATCCATGAGGAATTGACGGAACTCTTCAAATTTTATAGGCATACATAAGGTGATTTTAGTATATTCAGTAACACACCAGTCATTTTCATCCAGAATATGTAATTTTTTGTAGTGAAATTGAGGAATCGAAGAGCTGGAGTATAATAAGTGGAACCATAGAGCTCAACTTAACTGTCAGAGATACAAAGAAAGCCGCGGTAGTAATTTTTTTCACTGTGACGAGCATTTTCTATTGAATTGATTAACATTGAAGATTTGGAGTACCTGATGGGGATCCTCAGAGCCCAGCGAAGCTATCAGAGATACGGAAAAACCACATTAGCAAAAGTTTTACAATATGATGACCACTTTCTCTTGGTGTATGTGTTACGCACAATCCCCGAAATGTCTTTTTATTTCGGCTATTAAGCGTTCTAAAACGATCATTGATGGTCATTCCGCGGACTGGCAAACACGAAACAGCCAATTGCCGAATTCGGGGTTTGGCAGGTATGTAAAACGACCAATCCGCGGAGTGGTATTGACAAAATGCCAGACCCCGAACTACATTTAAAAAAAAACGATGTCATGGTCGTCGGGTCAACATGGGTCATGTCTGCGGGGATGAGTTGTCAGTGCGGGGTTAAGTAATCAGTGCGGGATGAGTTATCAGAACGGGGATGAGTTGTCAGTGTGGGATAAATTGTCAGCGCGGGATGAGTTGTCAGTAGGGAATGAGTTGACAGTGCAGGGATGAGTTGTCAGTGCGGGGATGAGTTATCAGTGCGGGGATGAGTTGTCAGTGGGGGATGAGTTGCCAGTATGGGGATGAGTTGCCAGTATGGGGATGAGTTGTCAGTGTGGGGATGAGTTGTCAGTACGGGGATGGGTTGTCAGTGCGGGGATGAGTTGTCAATGCGGGGATGGGTTGTCATTGCGGGGATAAGTTGTCAGTGCGGGATGAATTGTCAGTAGGGAATGAGTTGTCAGTGGGGGATGAGTTGTCAGTGTGGGATGAGTTGTCAGTATGGGGATGAGTTGTCAGTACGGGGATGGGTTGTCAGTGCGGGGATGAGTTGTCAGTGCGGGGATGGGTTGTCAGTATGGGGATGAGTTGTCATTTCGGGGTCAGTGCGGGATGAGTTGTCAGTGGGGGATGAGTTGTCAGTGTGGGGATGGGTTGTCATTGCGGGGATGAGTTGTCAGTGCGGGATGAGTTGTCAGTGCGGGGATGGGTTGTCAGTGCGGGGATGAGTTGTCATTTCGGGGATGAGTTGTCAGTGCGGGATGAGTTGTCAGTGGGGGATGAGTTGTCAGTGTGGGGATTGGTTGTCATTGCGGGGATGAGTTGTCAGTGCGGGATGAGTTGTCAGTGCGGGGATGGGTTGTCAGTGCGGGGATGAGTTGTCAGTGCGGGATGAGTTGTCAGTGGGGGATGAGTTGTCAGTGTGGGGATGAGTTGTCAGTACGGGGATGAACTTTTCGAGCTAAAATTTTTGTTCTTTGCGAAAGTTGTTTGTTATCATCAGCAGAACATGTACTTTAAAGGAATCGCAGTACTTTTTTTTACACCCTGTATAGTACAGGTGCATGACCTATCCATAGCCCTGGGGTATGTCCAAGGCGATGGTTACTTACCATTCGGTATCGGAATGAAAATACCACTTCTGTTGATATTGAAGAAAAAAAAACAAATGCGTAAGTACAAAATGTGAAACCTTTTTGATCAGTTACACGCGGCAACAATCACTAAAAATCATGAAATAAATTTATATTTAACAAAAAAAATAAAACGCCTCCAAAGTTAAGTACGCCGAAGTTGCACTAAAAAGTAAAAAATAATTTTGTTTTTTAACTACTACAACTCCATAAAACTAAATCAATTTACTAGGACAATTTATTGATTGCAATAATAGATTAGATAATTATTCTCATTTTTGGAGTCGGCGCCAGCCCATAACGTAAGAGGGAGTATAACTATATACCTACCTATCCTTTTCACGCAGATGGAGTGGGGATAAGAATGAATGTAGATTGGAATAATATTAGATACAAATAAAAATCACTTTATTTCCACACAAATAAATATTACAAAAATGGACACAATCACATAAAATTAACAAACTGATAGGCTCAGACTTATTAATATTAGTAGGCACACAGTGGAAAAAGGTGTGGACACAGCTTAGCTAATTTAAAGTCCACCCTACGTCAAGGGAATAGACAGAGGATAGAAGATGATGATGATGATTAGCAATTTTGCCTGTGGTAAAAACTAAATATATGTGTCTAATGACTATGCTACTTTGCTATACTATATTTATTTGCTGGCGCCGACTCCAAAAATGAGAATAATTATCTAATCTATTATTGCAATCAATAAATTGTCCTAGTAAATTGATTTAGTTTTATGGAGTTGTAGTAGTTAAAAAACAAAATTATTTTTTACTTTTTAGTGCAACTTCGGCGTACTTAACTTTGGAGGCGTTTTATTTTTTTTGTTAAATATAAATTTATTTAACGTACCATTCCAATAATACGACTAGACGATTATTCTCTTAAAATATCGTTAATATAGATATATTTTGGGAAGTAAGTAAGTAGAGTATTTGTAATATTATCTAACTTGTGCTAATTATCAAGGTGACAAGAAGAACTGAAACTTCACAAGCATTCCATGAAACTTCACCAAGTTTCCGTTCCACAAACTGGCAATCCTGAGAGAAACTTGGGATGCACAGTTAATGTGTTCCATGAATATTAAGTTTTATTATTCCATGTCGTTTTATGGTGACAATAAAATTTTACACTTACAGCCGGATACCTTTTTTATTGTAGGTGAAATTGTACGCGGTCAAAGGTCATATGCTGTTCGGTCAGTGATTCTAGCCACGTAACAAAAAATCTAGATTTTGAAAGTTGTACCTAAGTTGAGTTACAAAAAAAACTTAAATTTAATTATTGGCTTACTCCAATGGGGTACACAAAATCAAAGTCAAAGGTCAAATAAAAACGTTCAGTGGAACACTTTGCGCTTGTTTGTGTGTTGAAGAACACTTCGATAGTATGCCTCTAAGCAGTGCATAGGAAGTAGGTATGCTATGCTAAAAAGAGTTAAATTGTCTGTCAGTTCTGCTTGTAGATAATATATTGCCTTGCCACATCTCTTCACCAACTAAGTACCTACTTGCACACCAGGGATGCTTCGCGGCGTGTTTGTAGCGTGTTCGTAGCGTGCTCGATGCCTGCACGAATATCTCAGCCCGCTGGCCCGGAATGTGTATAATTGATTTGAGCGTTGCGCCCGCAATAACCATCCTTACAAACGTACGTTCCGATAAAACGCCTGATCTGTCGAGTGGAACAACCACCCTTTTAAGGGTCTAGATATACGGACTACTGTTCAACTGAATTCCGACTTCCAAATTGCAGTTCTTACGCAGTTTGAATACTGTTGTCACGACTGCATTAATCCTACACGCCAACAGAACGTCAATGTGCAGTTTTAATTGTAGTCACTGTAAAATGGTCGTACAATTATACCGACTGCACGCTGAGTGCAAGCTAACAGCACACTGACGGTAGTTCTAAAGCAGTTGGATCAACAGTTGTTCAACGTGTAGTTAGCTTGCAATCAGTGTGCTATCATGGTAAATGCACTCCGACTGCAATGAAACTGCACGGTGACGGTCCAGTGCAGGCGCACCAACTGAATACAAACTTTTTTTGAGGATAACCTTGTCCTTGTTTAAGTCCTGCCCGAGGCGAATTTATTATTTTCTTTCTTTTCATATTAAATGAATATGAATAAAATAGCACTGTCAGTGCAAAAATCTCAAAAATATGTAGAAAATGAGGTGATATCATTATTGATTTGATTTTCAATTTTAATTTGGACTGGTGAAGCCCTATAATGTTGTGAAACTACACAGCCAGATGTCGGCAATGTCTACTATGACGTGTACATAAGAAAAAAATGTCACAGCTAGCTCAGTTGGCAGAGCGATGGAATGGCAGTTTCAAGTCCTGCCCGAGACGATTTTATTTCTTTTCTTTTCATATTATATGAATACAAACTGCATCTGAACTTCAATTTAGCAGTCGGATTGGAGTTGAAATGCAGTCCGTCTGTCTACAGCCATGCAGGGAGGGTCTCTATGGCAGTATGGCCGCCCGATTTTTATCGACATCGACGTTTCACATAAAATTGAAGTTCAGCACTTAGTATTAGGTAGTCGGTACCTACTGAAGCTATTTCACTCTGAAATAGATACTGATCTCGAACACGATATCAAACTAAATTACCTACTTACTCGTAGGTGCTTCGCAATCGATATCTAGCTATTCCTGTCTAAATATTAACTCTGCTGAGAAGATAGACACTACGTAGTTAGTTATTCTCCAATTCGGTATGATAACCTGTATCTAAGGTACCAGTTTCTTATTTTTATCTGATAGATCATCTAATTTGAAGAATATTTTCATCATAATACAAATAATTTGTTAAGTAATTAATTAATTATGAATTTTGAAAGGCATGGCAAAAACGCTAAATTCTGAGCCGGAAAGTAGCATGAATAGAATTTGCTTTACACAAAAAAAGTTTTGCTACCTTTCGGCTCAGAACTAGTGTCTTTGCCATGCTTTAAAAAAATCATAATTAATTAATTACTTAACAATTTATTTGTATTATGATAAAAATATTCTTCAAATTAAATGATCTATCAGATAAAAATAAGAAACTGGTGCCTTAGATACAGGTTATCATACCGAATTGGACCAGTGTTTAATCATCATGGTCAACAACTCTTGAGTTAGCGTTTCAGATTTATGACTACTTACCGGGTGTAAAGGAACTATCAGTTTCTGGCACGCTGTCCTTGTTTTTCAGGATTTCCTGATGAAAGTTGTTCAGTTTCATTAACTGAGCAACCTCTATCAGTTTCTGGCACGCTGTTCCTTACACCCGGTATTATTCTTATCTAGTATCGAAGAGCTTACAGAGACTGTCCCACAAAGAACATTCAAAATAGCTTTAAAAATATACCTGATGTATTTTACTTCTCAGAATTTTACATAGAATCCGGTGAGATTCAAACTTCGCTCTGTTTAATAAAAAAAGGTACATGAAAGGAATAAGCCATGAATACATCAGTATAGTTCGTATTTAAGCTTTACGCCAGGTTAACTTGCTTTGAGGACATGCGACCTCTACATGAATAGCCTTTATTACAAAAGTCAAGTATAGCTCACGTTGTCACAGTATAATATAATAGTCTGACGTCGTTGCGAAAGAAATGAAGTATCTATCTAATCTACTAGGTATGATGTATGTAGTAAGATTACGTGCTTCAAAGAGCGTGCTTCGGAGGATTTTGCCCTCCGAAGGTTCCGGTCATTGGACGAGTAGGTACATACCTAACCTACATCATACCTTTAAGCAATTCTCACTTATACAGATATAGGTAGGTTGTGTACACTCTAGTATATTTTCTACCAAGACGGCCCTTTTGTCCCTTGTCTTTGATCGAAAGCCGCCTCGATTGATGACCGCTATTTGGGTCAAGCGGCGCGGCGTTTCGGTAACTTTCGAGTTCACTCAGATTTGAATACAGGAAACCATAACTAATACCACAAAATAACGATATGATTGTTTTAGCTTCTAGCTCTCTGGACCACGGTGGAACCCGCGGTTAAGTGAGTATTCCTGTGGGAATTTATCTAGTAATTAGCGGACAGATATCTATAAAACTAACTATGTAATCTATCAGTCTATCATGTTCAATAAAATAACTTTGTAGATATCAGTATATTGAATGGCGATATTAAAAAGGCGGTACCTAACGCATTCTGTTTCTGTCTCACTCTGTTATCGAATATAAATCAACTCTTGAAAGACAAACCGTAAAATAGCATTTGAGTTTAAGCCGCATTAAAAGTTAGCGTGAGCAGAAATGCTGGCACAATGGGGCCGTTGGAAAAATTCTAATTACTTTACCGAGTTGGTTCGGAATTTAAAAAAGTTACGCTCATTGCCGGCTTCGCCTACACCATGCCTACACTAACAATATTTCGCTTAAAGGACGGCAATATTGCGAACATTACCGAAATAAACGGTGTAGCTCTTGCTGTCAGAACTTTCCAGCCTAGAAACTTTCCATAGGCTGGAGTTGGCTGACTATTGATTGAACCAATCTCATATCGCTGGAGCAGGGTGCCTAAATATATACAGTCACATTTGGCCGAGTGTAGGTACTTGCCTTTTACCTGTGAATGCCACCATTAGCCGTCGCGTCGGGGCTCGATCGATGTACTCAACTAATAATGAAGTGAGGCTGCGAGCGACAGACCTAGATTAGCATTGACCACGCAAACTCTTCTAACTGTATGGACGAAAGTCTGTTTTCGTTATCTATTGTGGAAAGTAATATCTCTGATTTGTTATAACATTTTATTTGCAGTATTTTTACAACGCAATAGGTAAGTATTGGATTTTTTTTTCATTCACCGGCGCGTATATTACAGGTCGATCGACTCAAAACCCACTAAGACAAGAAGAAGAACTAAAAGAATGAAGACCAAGCAGACTGGCTATCTTTGGACTATTTTGAACATTATTGAGTCGAATCAGATGGTGTAGATTGGGGCCAGGTTACTAACTATTTTCTATTTAGACTCAAAACTTTATATACATGCAAGGTATAAGGGACTTGTGGTATCTACTTGAGTCGAGCTCTGTGCTGCAAGTTCAGACTTTCCTCAGTTTGCAGCAGCTGGCGCGTGTTGCCGCCGTTTTTCTGCCGCTCTCGTCAATAAGCGTCCGCCTTGAAATTTTGTGTTACGACTTATTAATGCTGTCATTGTTTTTTAGTACTTTATTTAGGAAAATGTTCAATACAATTAACTGTATTTTGAAAGCAGCTATAAATACACAATAAAATTTCAAGGTCTTTGTTGAATTCGATTTGATTTATTTCGGTACCGATATTTACACAGAGAATGTCGATATTTACACAACGTCTAGATTTTAACTTTTATGTCGATTTAAAAATACATAAAAAGGGTGAAGGGTAAAAGTATTTGATGGACCGTTTGAGCCCATAAATTTAATACCCGTATCATATTGGACGGGCACATATAACAATCAAGCTACATACGTTACCTACGTCAAGGTGCTGCTGTTACATTGGACAAAGCCTGTAGGTACCCGCGTTCAATTAAGACACAACATATACAAATACCTATCACAGGTTGCGCGTGCTGTAGTCACGCTTGTATTTCGCTTATACCTACCGGGTGTGACACGTTCCAGAAACTGATAGGGGTTGCTCAGTGCTCATCTTGGTGCTCAGTCAACGAAACTGAACAATTTTCACCAGGAAATTCTTTCAGAAATGAAAAAGATATTTGGCTTTTCCATACAAATTGTCTGATCGAGGTGGTCATTTTGTATGAAAAAGAAATTTGTTTTTTCATTTCCTGAAAAAAAAAAAACTGTTAGTAGTTGTTCAGTTTCGTTGACTGAGCAACCCCTATAAGTTTGCGGGACGCTGTCCCTTACACCCCGTATACCTACGTATAGGTATGTAGGATTTGCAGAGAGTCAATAACAGATCATGTAGATTTAGGGAACATTATACTAATTTCACACCAGAGTCACTGTTGCTGTAGGTCGAAACCCCTGTTTTTTTAAGTCCAACATGGAAATTTGGGATGCTGCCTCTCGTAATATACACGGCAGGTGTTTTATCTGTTGTGTTTTACCCGTGTTTCATGCGTGTGTTGTGTTCCACCCGTACATCCGTCCGCTCCTACCTTCAGAGCGCTCCATCTTGCGCGCGGGTCAGCGTAATTTATTACCTATTGTGCGGATATTTCATTTATCACAGTGAATTCAATTTACAGAACAATTAATCATTCCACAATACTTACTGGGTAGACAGCGGACGGGGCAGCTGCAGAAAGACGTGTCGACGAACATTGCTTGCCCGTACCGGTGCTGGTTAAATGGGAAAACCTCAGAAGTTTTTTTTCCTGCGTAATAAATTGATTGTGTGAATTTCCGTAGCGGAATAAAATATGTGGACTTTTTCGTAGCTGTGTACTCCAAATGTGCTACGCTGCTACGAAAGTTGCTCTACGAAAAGATGCGTGGGAAAGACTAAATAAACGTTATGACTTTGTTTTTGATAACCATGCTGCCTGGTTCATAGAAAACAACTTTGTTGAAAAAAAAAAAAAACTAAATAAAATAGAGTTTGATTCTTATGATGCTTCCTCGCTGGACTTAAAGCGATAAAAACACAATAGAGTTAAAGGCGTTGGGAGCTAGCCCTTCCCAGCAACTTCTCAAATCAGTGGATAAAATCATAGAATATACCAGGTGCATCTTTTTTCGAACAATATTATGTACTACATAACCTCACATGCCATCTATTTGGGATTTAAATGCGCTTAGAGCAAAATCCAGAGAGGTCAAAAGTGTTAGCAGTTATCAACCTCAGTCGATAGGATCATTTAAATAAAACTGAGTACTCTTTTCGCTTATCGTAGCGCTTGGCGATCGACAGTCGAGCCTGACTGGTTCCTATTTAGATTTATCGCCCCTTGGGAGCCTCGTTTTCACAACTTTACGTAACTTGTAAAATAAAACTATGTTTGCTTATAGTGTCGCCGCGAATGCCGCTTGGTGGTCGACAGTGGAGCCAGACTGGTTCTTGTTTAGATTAATCGCCTATTAGAAGCCTCGTTTTCACAACAATTGATGTATAACACGTAACCTGTTAAATAAAGGTGAGTCCACTTATTGTGTTTTCAAAAGCGCCGCTTGGCGGTCGACAGTGGAGCCTGACCTGGTTCCTTTTTAGATTTATCGGCTCTTTAGAAGCTTCTTCCTCGATGCTGGATCTGAAAAGGTTAAAAAAACATACAACGTGTCTTATTTATTTATTTTCCAGAAGAAACTTCAACGCCAACAAGACTCATTCCAAGAAACATTTATGCAGGAGTGACATTTCGTGAACCCAAAGAACTATACCTACTTGAGAGACGGCATAAGATTTCAATGTAAATAAACATGAAGCCTAAAATAATGACATTGTTAGAACGGCAATAAATCCTTTGCAAGTGCAGGTTCGTATCTCGTCCGTGCACTTTGCGAACATAACTACTGCGTGCGCGCAATAAGTCGGGCACTTCCCGAGTTGTCCCGGGAACATTCTGAGACGTCCCGGCGGTCCGTTACTTAAAATTGCATCGTTTTGTTGCGGCTAAGTAAAGTAAGTACTTACCTACAGTGCTTAGAGCCGGCGGTGTTGGGAGTGAGCCGCGGAAGTTAAATGAAGTTCAGTATAATTACTCTCGGAGAGGCGGTAACCGCGCGGTTATGGTGACAGAACCCCTTTCCCCGCCCCGCACCCGCACTAATTGAGCCTAATATTAATAATGGAACGCGTACTTTTACTCTAAGATAGAAACATTTGCATTGTAGTAGGTAGTTTAAAACCACGGGTTAAATTTATCGCTCTTGTAAAATATCCTTCGCTCGGGGCGGGTCTAAAAAGTTTCTCTGAGGGTTCCAGAGGTCAGACGACAGGAGCATATAAAAACGGAGGGCTAGCTAATGAAGTCTGGTTCGCTATAAGTAAAGCAAAATGGCGGAGTTCCATGTACACTCTTAAATCACTAGCGAGTAACTACCAGCTCTCCGCCGCCGCTCCTACTACACCTAAATGGCGCGGCAAACCGCGCTTTACTTTGTGCCTTACTCTACTCTCGTCAAAATAGCGCTCCGTGCTAAAAAGTGGTCTGAAAATGAATCGAGCATTTAAAATAAGGATAAAATTAAAATGATGGCAGGATTAGGAGCGATAAACACATAGAATGTCAGATCTCGTTTCGAGTATACTTACTATAAAAACATAGAGGATATTCCTTATTTCCACAGTAACTTATTTTTATTAATAGACAAATTTACGGCAAATTTTACCCTTTACGGCAAACGGGTTCAAATTATGATTGACACATGAAATGAAAATAAATTTTCTATCAGTAGCTTTTAAACTTTCCCTTGGGTTAAACGACCACACAAACGACACCCTTGAAAATGGCGAAATAATATTTGGACTCTTATGCGGTTTAGTTATTTTACTAAGTATTATAGATTATTTACCTATGATAAATTGATAAGATTTTAAATTAAAAGCGTTTAGGTAAAAGTACGATAAAAGCTAAAAAATATATGATGATAGTCAAGTTAAGAAGCTAGTACCTGATAATTCACCCTAATTTATTGCAAATTAAAGTTTAAATATCTAAAATTTATTTAGGTATAAGTTATCATATTTAAATACGTTCGTTCATTAGATATAAATGCCTTAAGCATTTGATTGAGCACTCGTAGCAGTAACAAACGCCGCTGTAATTGCGCGACGCAGCACAGACGGGACCTACATCAATTTGAATCAGCTCAGCCTCCACATCACAGCCATTATACTAATGTGGCTAGTCTGTGGCACATAGTATAGTACACGACAAGAATTAAGTACGTAGCGTGACGTCACAGGACAGCCGGTCACTATTGTACTGACCTACTGACACAGTTAACATATCGGTTAATTCGGTTTATAATGCTCTGCCGATCGAATAATATAGGTACAAAATAAAGGTACAAATCTATTCTGTTTGACAATGAACCTACCAAAACAAACCTGTACAGAATTACGTCAAACAAATTATGACTCATTGAAATATGACAATCCTAATAATTTGAATCAAAAATGAGACCTTTCTCCCTCGATTACCCAAACTTTTTTCACCCAAATATATCAACTGGACTAAAGGACAAGACGACTACGAAAATAAGTTTGTAATCCTTTTTTAAGTGATGTTTGAACAAATTTACAGTTTTTTGATTTTTTCCTTTGATTGTGCTATTAGACACTGCTTCCTTCTAAATTTCATGATTGTAGGTCCACGGGAAGTACCTCGTAGGTTTTTGAATCTTGAGGAAGGCAAAACCTATAGGCTACTTCCCCATGACCTAGGATCTTGAAACTTTGCAAGAAGCAATGTCATTTAGCACAATCAAAGGAAAAAATCCAAAAACTATATTTTTTGGGTTAGATCACAAAAAAAGTATACTTTTAGTTTTCAGTTACCTTGCAAATAATCAAACAAACATTCATAATCTTTTGATTGCGAGGACTTACAAGTATGATTCTTTTACAGATTCAAGGGATCGTAGACCTAGAGTTGATACATTCACGCATTTCTGAGAGAAAGGGTGGTGACAGACGGACGGACAACCGAGTGATCCTATAAGGGTTCCTTTTTTCCTTTTGAGGTACGGAACCCTAAAAAGGTATAAACATTTGAAGCACAGTTTTATTGCCTGAAAATGGAGACCTAGTAAAATATTTTATTAGCTGATCTTGTAATATCATTGCTCGGGTTAATAAAAGAGGCTTCGAAAACGATCTGAATTCTAGACCTGTCGTAACCTGAGCACCTATTTATTTTTACTTCTCTTTGAACTTGACTTCGTAAATAATGTATGATTTCAATTTCAGTCAAACACGTTTCTTTAATACGTTTTCAATTTCGATTCAAACGCATTGCGCCGATTATACAAAAGTTTTGTATAACCCTTCATGTCTTTTGGCTTTAGAAATCAGCCGATTCTAAACCTGTCTAGACTTTTCAGGTCACTAGCCTTAACTAAGTAAGACATATTGCGTTTACCTGCCGCCAATTGTGTTTCAAGAGAAGAATTTACTTGTATTTTCGTGAAACACGTACAGCTCACCTCAATCCATCCTCGGGTTGCCAAATTAAGCTTTCGCTCGGTTTGTTGTCGAGATTTTATGTTACTTTGTTTTGTCTGCACGTAGAAATACCTTGTTGTGATACGTTATAGATTTAGGAACGTCAGCGGGAAACAAAAATATGGTACCTATAGTTCGTGGCTGTCAATATTGCACTTTGACACTTGGAAAGAGAAAGACTTGGAAGACACGTTTGCCACAACGATAACGACGACATACAAATGCGACAGAGGTAAGAATATTTTGTATGAAAGGTAATTTTTTTTTATTTCGTTTTTCGACCTATCTTCCTTAGGGTAAGTTGTTCAGTTTCATGGATAGATTCACACATTTCTCGATGCATATACCCTTTCTGAGGTATCCAAAATATTTCTAGCATACTGACCAGAATACTGACTGCTCGCCATCTTATCTTGCATGTCGGTGTGGCCGTGCACTGTCAAACAAAAAAAATATTTGTGTAGTAATGCATTGTATTGTAATACATACATACATAAAATCACGCCTTTATCCCAAATGGGGTAGCCAGAGCGAAAACGACCTAAATAAGGTCGTCCCGCCACGTCTGACAAGTTTTTTATTAATTACAGATGATTATGTAGGTAGTGTATTGCTTTAGTAACGGGTTGTCAGCCCATCGCCTAAATTGCAATAATTGAAACCCTCGTATCCCTTAGCTGGTTTTAACAGCATGCCCGGGAGGAGATGCAGCTGGCACATTCTATGTTTTTCCATCGCTCCCAGTCCAGCATGGAAGTATTGTAATAAATGTTAAATAAATTCTTATTTACTCTATAGTTCTTCTGTTTAAAAAAAATATATTTACCTAAGTATTTGTGTAGAGTAGAAAATATAAACTAAGGAATATCAAGTAGGTAAAGCAAGTAGCAAATAAATTCCTTTTCAGCTTGCGTGTATTCCAGCACATAACCTGTTTTTCCGCCCACTAATTTTCTGCCGCAGACAGGGGCAATCCGTTATACAAACAAATTATCTTGTCTATAGTGAAGTGAACACTTTACTGCTTGCATTTTACTGTCTTGAAACGAAAACTTTAAGGCGATAGTATACTGGATAAAAGGGACAGCGTCCCGCAAACTGATAGGGGTTGCTCAGTCAACGAAACTGAACAATTATCACCAGGATTTTGGAAACGCCATACTACCTACTAAAAGTTGAAGTTGAACGAGATCGTCAATACGGCGCTTGAGTAACAAATAGTAGTACCTAAACTCGTATTTGTTACTCAAGCGCCGTAAGCTCTTTGCAACACGCTTTATGTATGACAGATGTCACGAAGCGTCTGTGTCCTTGTGTTCAAGTCAACATCGAGTCAATCGCAGGGCCGTGTTGTAATTCCGCGTGCAGACGGCGCCCGCACACTGTTTGCGACGACCAAGCAAACCCGCGCGCCGCATTTGCTATTCGTTTGCGGACTACGAAATACTCGACACTCCAATCGCCTCAACCCTCCCTTAAAAGGCTCCGCTATGCTAAGTGACGCTGACGCCCCAAATAATTTCTCTACTCACCTACAATTAATCGAAATTCCGGTAGATCCGATTTAAGAAAAAGTAAGAAGATAAAAGAACTATAATTATATTTGTAAAGTGGTTTTTAGGAAATATTACCTAATATAGAAAATTTACAAAAAATCGGCCGCTCTCAGCACTTATGCCATGTGTTACTGCAGTGAACATCGAAATTAAGAATAAATGACGTTCGGCAATCTCGGCTAAATCTGTGACAGTTTTGTCTATGGTGTCACACCAAATAGCCTCAATTTGTATGAAAACGGCGAATCTCATTTATAATACTTAAAATAAAGTTGAGTGGGTGGTACTCGGTGGGTGGTAGTGGTTGGTGGGGTAGGTACCTATACTGTAAGTAATCTGATCTAGGTACCTGATTTTCAATTAATTGTGCTTTTTTTCAGTAAGTATTTTTTTTTTGATTGGTGGAGGCGCCACTTAGTATAGAGGAGCCTCTTAACCCCCCTACAACAACTCTTTTGTAACCGGATTTCCCGGCTAACGACCCAGCTGCATGTTTATCATCAAGTCGCCTCCAGCGAAGCTTCCCCGCACCGAATCCTCCGCGCCGCGCCTTCCCCCTGCTGCTCCCCGGACACAGAAGGACGTCACTGCGCGGAAGCCTCGCCGCCGACCTCGAAAATCGAAGCCCGCCCCTACCACCGTGGAGAACGAGGCCTCGCAAGCGGCTACTGTTCCTGCTGTGCCGAAGACGGTTGTCGACAAAGACGGTTTTACACTAGTGCAAAACCGGAAAAGCCGTCAGTGTCGCAACCAGAACCGCCGCGGCACCGCCACCGACGCCCCTACATCGCTGAAGGTGTCGCTACCGTCCGCGCAGCTCTACGTGTCCCGGCTAGACGTTACTACTGCGTCGAAGGACATCGAGGAGTATGTGCGGAAATCGTGGCCAGTCTACAGCCAGGAGCCAATCGACCGAGTGCTTGTGAGACAGCTGGAGCCGAAGCGGCCGACAACGTTCCGGTCGTTCGTGATCCGCGTCTCCAAGTTCCAAGAGAACGTGCTCCTGAACCCTGCATTCTGGCCGATGGGGGTCGTATTTCGACGCTATAGACCCCCTGCCGTCGTCGATACGTCGAAATAGTATAAGTTAGTTAAGTCTTTATAATATGTATGTTAGTCTGTAAGGTATGTATCTATGGGCCTCTGTTTACATTATTTAACATCTACTAATGTAAATATTGCCTGAAATAAAATGATTATTATTATTATTATTATTTTTTGTTTTATACATTTTTGTATCTCTCCGAAGAGGTATTCTGGCACGGGCCGGAGCCAAGTGCTATAGTGAATCTAATGACAGAAATTTTCGGACTATCCTGCATGTATTGAGAATGACTGCTTTTTGCATGAGTATGAGTGTGGATGTGTTCATTTTGAGTGTATGAAGACTGGTGTGTAAGGTTTTTGGAATGACTCCTGTGCTAGAGATAATTATTGGGATTGTTCTAACCGAGCTAACTTGCCACTGTTTTTTTATTTCTATGGTAAGTTCAGTATATTTAGCAATTTTTTCTGTGTGTGTGGCCAATAAGTTGTGTGTGTTGCATACTGCAATGTCAATAAGCAATACTGTTCTGTTATTTTTATCTAAAACTGTTATGTCTGGTCTATTGTAATGTATGGTTTTGTCGGTGACTATTGTGCGATCCCAGTATATTTTATAATTATTGTTTTCTAGTATTGAAGATGGTTGGTATTTATAGTAAGGCAATTTTTCTGTTACAAATTTGTATTGGTAAGCTAGATTTTGATGTATTATTGCTGCAATTTGGTCGTGGCGGTGCTTGTAGTCTGTCTGGGCTATGGATTTACAAGCGCCGGTGATGTGCTGAATCGTCTCTGAGTTGCTATGGCAGTGTCTGCATGAATCTGTAGGTAGGTTCGCTGATTTCAATATATATTTTTGGTAGTTGCGGGTATCTATAATTTGGTCCTGGATTGCCAACATGAATGCTTCAGTCTCCGGGAAAAGCTCACCTCTCTGCAACCATAAGTTCGACGCAGCTTTGTCGACGTGAGGTTGCTCGAGATCGTGACGGTGTCTTCCATGGAGAGACTTCTGCTCCCATGCGGCAACTTTGTCTTTGGTTTCAGTAGTTCTTTCGTTACGTTGTATAGTGTGATCTTGGAGGTTAAGAGGTGTAAATTTTTTATCTACTTGGGCTATTTGGCTGTGTAATGTTGAATCCTGAGAGCGAGTGTGGAAGTATTTTCTGAGTGATTTAATTTGATTGTTATGGAGATTGGTTATATCTATGACGCCCCTGCCACCTTCTTTCCTAGACAATGTGAGTCTTTGAACGCAAGACCTTGGATGATGCTTGCGGACGGCTGTAAGTGAGGTGTTTATCAATCGTTGTAGCTTGAGTAAATCAGTCTGTGACCAAGTGATGATTCCGAAGGAATATGTAAGTATCGGTATGGCATATGCATTGATAGATTTAATTAAATTACGAGAGTTAAGTTGTGAGCGCAATAGTATATTTAGTCTATGTTTAAATTTCTTTTTGAGTTCTGATTTAGTTTGGTTTTGCTGTATTTGTTATTATTATGCAGTTTAGTCACATACAATTTTTCATGTCCGCAAAGTGAAGATGAAGGTGGCTGGTAGGAACATTTGCTTGTCTATTACGTAGAGGTGCAGTTTGAGATTGCAAAAATGATACCTACTTACAAAAAATATTTCCTACTTTAAACTAGGAGCTGTTCGAATATTTGTAAGCTTTTTGTGAACTTTGCAAACTGTGAGTAATTTGTATCTGTATCCTTATAAAAAGTAAGAATTTTATTTCTGTAACATCTTATCTTACAGCAACACGGCCTTCCGGAGATGAATGAGATACACCTTGAAGGAGATGCAGCTGGCACATTCTATGTTTTTCTATTACTACCTGTCCAGCATGGAAGGCAAAAAAACAAATTACATACATACATACATACATACATACATAAAATAACGCCTTTTTCCCTATTGGGGTAGGCAGAGCAAAAACGACCTAAATAAAGGTCATTCCGCCACGTCTGACAAGTTTTGAGGGTTATTATACAGATGATTATGTATATTGCTATAGTGACAGGTTGTCAGCCCATCGCCTAAATTGCAATACACTGAAACCCTCGATTCCCTTAGCTGATTTTTACAGCATGCACGGGAGGAGATGCAGCTGGCACATTCTATGTTTTTCTATCACTCCCAGTCCAGCATGGAAGCAACAAAAAACAAATTACAAAGTATAACAATAATCGTGAGGAGTAGAAGTTCCCTCTGCACGAACAAGAGCGAACCAGACAAGTTAGAGTAATGTTCTTAATTTTTACAGCGAGCGTCTCTCTTACGAGCGATTCCAAGATTAACAATTGCCCTGAGCCCCGCACAGAGAAAATTAACTTTTAAATGTAAATTTTACGAGGAAGTCATAACGTGAAAGCTGCCGCGGTTAGCTCTGATTTATAGCAGTTGGAATTGAAGTGTTAAAGGAGTTGCAATCTGAAAAAAGTTTTAATAGGTAGCTCTTTAAAGAAATATAAATCATGGCTCTAAAGCGGTCCGGTTCAAAGTTGAACAACATTTAGGATCATCTACTCAAGCGCCTATTTAATGACGGGCACTTCATTTCACTAATCAGACGGTATTCATTTCAGCATTAATATCGAGATGGTGCTAATTCTTCTTTCACCTTTGCTTTAGGCAGAGCGGGGGTAGACAGAGAATCACGGGATTAATAATAGTTATTTAAGCAACTGCTGCATAATGAGAGCTTGCGAGCAAAGCGAGTTTCATAATAGCATCGCAAGAGTGTGTAGCGTGTTTTAATACCTACCTATGTACAGTTGCATACAATAATTTATCTACACTTACACAGTATGGGGCCTTAAATAGTGTACCTACATCAGCCCTAGGAATTGGAAAGAGAAGTCGACCAGTCGTAGGGCGACAGATATATGCTCTGTAGAACAACTTGGGAAGATCAGAGATCTGAGATCCGGCATACGATATTATAGCTTCCGAGATCTAGAATCCGATATCGTCATCCAATATCGTCATCCGATATCGTCACACAATATCTTCACACCATATCGTCATACAATATCCTTTTGAGTCATCTCTGGCCTACCCAAACCCACCAGAAAAAAAAAATGAATCTTTATGTTTAACAAAGCACAGGTACAGTAAGCACAGCAGGTAAAGCAGTAGATTCCCATATCACATAAGCGGATTATCTACGTTATACGACATTATAGTAGTTCTATCACCATAACTGATTGAATTATTAGCCTCGTTGGGTATAACAGCTTGTGGTTATGCATTACTCAATACTCTATCAGACAAATGGACTGTAGTAATATTTGTCAGTATCATACTTGTTATAGTAAAATGTAAGTCTATATTATAATAAAATATACTATAGTATATACATTACGGGTTGTAAGGGACAACTTCCGGAGTGACAGTCAACGAAACTGAACAACAATTTACAAAAAAAAACATGAAAGGTAATTAAATTAATTTCCAGGTTAAAATTGTTCAGTGAGCCAGTTTGTTTATGACAAGCATTTGCCTTTGGTAAGGAATTTGCCTGTCGTCCTCACTTGATAAAATGGCCAGGATGCGGCGTAAACAAGATTTAACCAAAATAAAATTATACCCGTAATTTTTCGTCTTGAGCGAACAGAAAAGGATGGCAGTATAGACGAAATTAATGCAATATTGTACACCCCCATGTTTTTTTTTGTTTGCGAAACGTAAGAAATCGAATAACATTTTACATTACATAAGTGATATGTGATCCCCTAGAATCCACGTACATTTTAGATCTATAGATCTTGTTCAAACAAAAACTACGTATTATAAAAACCTAGACATACTACTACAATCTCGATCGAAGGAGATTGAAATGGGAATATTTAAAGCAAAAGAAACTGGAATTACATTATGCGAGTTTTCTTTACGGAACGAATATAGGCTGAAGCAATTATTACTTGAGAGACTGAAGGAAATCCCTAGACTAATAATAAAAATACTTCATTCTAGACTTTTTCAAAGGTAGTGGATATATTATTTATGCCTTTGATAAAACTAACTAAAATATAAAAATTATGTCATAGAAAAACATTGAACAATTTCTTTTATCATAGACTCAGTGCGTTGTTAAGAAAGAAATTATAAATAATAAGAATTATTTGTACATTTTTATTCTTTGTAAAGTGGAAGTTGGTTTTAATTACCAAAAAACGTCTTCAATGTACCTTTATTGTGTCAAACATCATAAGTAGAGAAATGTTTTTAAAGCATTCAAAATAATAGGCAGAACTTATGAATAAATACTGATGTACGGATCGAATAAAAAACAATTTGACGACCCATCGAGTTCAAAGGCAACCGAAAACCAATTTTCACCTCGAGTGTCAATTAAATGCGTAGGCACAAGAAATTAATTTGGAAAATATAAAACAAACCTTAAGGTAATTAATTTAGAAATACAAAAAGGAGCCGAAACAAACGTCATTAACGCGATGGGTGGGGTCGACTGAGTTCGACCCTGGGGTGGCCCTGGGATGGCCCAAGTGTTGCTGAGTGCGGCCCTGTCACTGACTATAACCGCTACGGGCCTGTGGCGACCCTGCAGCTCCAGGACCCTTATTAAAGTGACCTACCACAGTCAAGTTGACTCTTCTTTGGATTTTTTCAGAGTTTTTTATACGAAATACTCGACTTTGAGAAGGAGAGTTTGAAGTGACGATGCATAATTTTGGTAAATGATTCTACCCATGAAAGTGAACTAATTTCCTCAAGAAAGTCAAAATATAAAAAGGAAATTGCTCCTCCCACAAAAACATAAAGTCTGGATTTTTAGCTCCGCGTTATCACAATAACACAATATGGCGTCATAGTGATGGGAAAATTTGACTCACTCTTTTAATTTAGTCTTTAGTTCAAAGAGTTAGCTCAGTGAAGGAAGCTATGAATTTTGCTGAATTTATCTGAATGCATCTAAATACAAAGAAGAGTCAACTTGACTGTGGTAGGTCACTTTAATAAGGGTCCTGGAGCTGCAGGGTCGCCACAGGCCCGTAGCGGTTATAGTCAGTGACAGGGCCGCACTCAGCAACACTTGGGCCATCCCAGGGCCACCCCAGGGTCGAACTCAGTCGACCCCACCCATCGCGTTAATGACGTTTGTTTCGGCTCCTTTTTGTATTTCTAAATTAATTACCTTAAGGTTTGTTTTATATTTTCCAAATTAATTTCTTGTGCCTACGCATTTAATTGACACTCGAGGTGAAAATTGGTTTTCGGTTGCCTTTGAACTCGATGGGTCGTCAAATTGTTTTTTATTCATCCGTACATCAGTATTTATTCATAAGTTCTGCCTATTATTTTGAATGCTTTAAAAACATTTCTCTACTTATGATGTTTGACACAATAAAGGTACATTGAAGACGTTTTTTGGTAATTAAAACCAACTTCCACTTTACAAAGAATAAAAATGTACAAATAATTCTTATTATTTATAATTTCTTTCTTAACAACGCACTGAGTCTATGATAAAAGAAATTGTTCAATGTTTTTCTATGACATAATTTTTATATTTTAGTTAGTTTTATCAAAGGCATAAATAATATATCCACTACCTTTGAAAAAGTCTAGAATGAAGTATTTTTATTATTAGTCTAGGGATTTCCTTCAGTCTCTCAAGTAATAATTGCTTCAGCCTATATTCGTTCCGTAAAGAAAACTCGCATAATGTAATTCCAGTTTCTTTTGCTTTAAATATTCCCATTTCAATCTCCTTCGATCGAGATTGTAGTAGTATGTCTAGGTTTTTATAATACGTAGTTTTTGTTTGAACAAGATCTATAGATCTAAAATGTACGTGGATTCTAGGGGATCACATATCACTTATGTAATGTAAAATGTTATTCGATTTCTTACGTTTCGCAAACAAAAAAAAACATGGGGGTGTACAATATTGCATTAATTTCGTCTATACTGCCATCCTTTTCTGTTCGCTCAAGACGAAAAATTACGGGTATAATTTTATTTTGGTTAAATCTTGTTTACGCCGCATCCTGGCCATTTTATCAAGTGAGGACGACAGGCAAATTCCTTACCAAAGGCAAATGCTTGTCATAAACAAACTGGCTCACTGAACAATTTTAACCTGGAAATTAATTTAATTACCTTTCATGTTTTTTTTGTAAATTGTTGTTCAGTTTCGTTGACTGTCACTCCGGAAGTTGTCCCTTACAACCCGTAATGTATATACTATAGTATATTTTATTATAATATAGACTTACATTTTACTATAACAAGTATGATACTGACAAATATTACTACAGTCCATTTGTCTGATAGAGTATTGAGTAATGCATAACCACAAGCTGTTATACCCAACGAGGCTAATAATTCAATCAGTTATGGTGATAGAACTACTATAATGTCGTATAACGTAGATAATCCGCTTATGTGATATGGGAATCTACTGCTTTACCTGCTTGTGCTTACTGTACCTGTGCTTTGTTAAACATAAAGATTCATTTTTTTTTCTGGTGGGTTTGGGTAGGCCAGAGATGACTCAAAAGGATATTGTATGACGATATGGTGTGAAGATATTGTGTGACGATATCGGATGACGATATTGGATGACGATATCGGATTCTAGATCTCGGAAGCTATAATATCGTATGCCGGATCTCAGATCTCTGATCTTCCCAAGTTGTTCTACAGAGCATATATCTGTCGCCCTACGACTGGTCGACTTCTCTTTCCAATTCCTAGGGCTGATGTAGGTACACTATTTAAGGCCCCATACTGTGTAAGTGTAGATAAATTATTGTATGCAACTGTACATAGGTAGGTATTAAAACACGCTACACACTCTTGCGATGCTATTATGAAACTCGCTTTGCTCGCAAGCTCTCATTATGCAGCAGTTGCTTAAATAACTATTATTAATCCCGTGATTCTCTGTCTACCCCGCTCTGCCTAAAGCAAAGGTGAAAGAAGAATTAGCACCATCTCGATATTAATGCTGAAATGAATACCGTCTGATTAGTGAAATGAAGTGCCGTCATTAAATAGGCGCTTGAGTAGATGATCCTAAATGTTGTTCAACTTTGAACCGGACCGCTTTAGAGCCATGATTTATATTTCTTTAAAGAGCTACCTATTAAAACTTTTTTCAGATTGCAACTCCTTTAACACTTTCAATTCCAACTGCTATAAATCAGAGCTAACCGCGGCAGCTTTCACGTTATGACTTCCTCGTAAAATTTACATTTAAAAGTTAATTTTCTCTGTGCGGGGCTCAGGGCAATTGTTAATCTTGGAATCGCTCGTAAGAGAGACGCTCGCTGTAAAAATTAAGAACATTACTCTAACTTGTCTGGTTCGCTCTTGTTCGTGCAGAGGGAACTTCTACTCCTCACGATTATTGTTATACTTTGTAATTTGTTTTTTGTTGCTTCCATGCTGGACTGGGAGTGATAGAAAAACATAGAATGTGCCAGCTGCATCTCCTCCCGTGCATGCTGTAAAAATCAGCTAAGGGAATCGAGGGTTTCAGTGTATTGCAATTTAGGGCGATGGGCTGACAACCTGTCACTATAGCAATATACATAATCATCTGTATAATAACCCTCAAAACTTGTCAGACGTGGCGGAATGACCTTTATTTAGGTCGTTTTTGCTCTGCCTACCCCAATAGGGAAAAAGGCGTTATTTTATGTATGTATGTATGTATGTATGTATGTAATTTGTTTTTTTGCCTTCCATGCTGGACAGGTAGTAATAGAAAAACATAGAATGTGCCAGCTGCATCTCCTTCAAGGTGTATCTCATTCATCTCCGGAAGGCCGTGTTGCTGTAAGATAAGATGTTACAGAAATAAAATTCTTACTTTTTATAAGGATACAGATACAAATTACTCACAGTTTGCAAAGTTCACAAAAAAGCTTACAAATATTCGAACAGCTCCTAGTTTAAAGTAGGAAATATTTTTTGTAAGTAGGTATCATTTTTGCAATCTCAAACTGCACCTCTACGTAATAGACAAGCAAATGTTCCTACCAGCCACCTTCATCTTCACTTTGCGGACATGAAAAATTGTATGTGACTAAACTGCATAATAATAACAAATACAGCAAAACCAAACTAAATCAGAACTCAAAAAGAAATTTAAACATAGACTAAAATATACTATTGCGCTCACAACTTAACTCTCGTAATTTAATTAAATCTATCAATGCATATGCCATACCGATACTTACATATTCCTTCGGAATCATCACTTGGTCACAGACTGATTTACTCAAGCTACAACGATTGATAAACACCTCACTTAC